>CATIWT010000008.1:137500-356411 GCA_949699075.1 Asteroscopus sphinx | reverse complement strand
GAAATACATACGACGGCATGTTTGTATCCGCTTTTCAATAATTCAAATACGAATAAATAAAAACCGGCCAAGTGTGAGTCGGACTCACGCAGTAAGGGTTCCGTACCACCCATCGACCTGATACCCCATAGAAACTGATTTAATTTACGAGAGTTTATAGAAAGACATGAACGATCGTACGTGAAATGTGAATTTTTGCATCTCTTTCTTCAACCATAAAATAAAAAACTGGCCAAGAGCATGTCGGGCCATGCTCAGTATTATAGGGTTCCTTAAGTAGGTGTAATTACAAACGAATCAAATCGAATATTAATCATGGCTATGCTTTTTTATTTTTTGCAATAATCGGCAATTTTACAATGATTTATTCCGATTTCTTAATCAAAACAGTTTCCTTAGGGTCAACAACACAAGTTTTTTTCTTTAAAGATGTATTAGAGTCGCTAGCCTTAGTATCGTTGGTCACTTCTTCAGGCATCACAGCCTTAGCCGGGGAGCGTCCTCTCACATCGACGATGACGAAGATAATAAACATCACCAGCAACAAAAGGTAAATCATCCGGTGGTTTTCTTCAAGCTGAGCGACGAAATAAGATACAGGATTCATGATATCGTTAACTGCTGGTTCCTGTTGCTATCATTAGAAATTTTGCAATCAAATTTTATGGTCCTACACAGCAAAAATCGGTAAAAAGTAGGTTATTTTTCGAAAGACTTGCGAATGTCAAGTCGTTTTGGATTTATGTCAGATGAAATTTGAAATAGGTTTTTTTATATTTTTGCTTAGTTTGAGGTCGGCTCAGATTGGGAACTTTTTGGATGTTTGAATTTTTTATTTTAAATTACGAACAGGATGCTTGTTGTACTTCAAGTAGGTACAGTCAACAAATCGGAATCATGACCCACTCAGCCGAGAATATGTATGATATTGTCAAAACAGTAAAATTTTCTTCTTATTAGCATCGTGCTGCACTTAGGACATTTTGAATATTAAGGAAACTGCGTTAATACGGGTCAGAGGTCTATGCAATTTTGAGCTTTATTATTAAATGCAATAGATTAATAATTGGATAAAAAGTTACGTTTTTGATAAAGCTAGAATAATGTTTTGAATTTAGAATTAACTGTCGTTCCTCATAGTTTACCTATAAAAAATAACTAATTTTTTTTAAATTCAAAAACCTATACGAACTCTTTTAATTCCAGAAGAATATCAATCAAATTAGAAGAAACTAACTGTCACTGTACAATAAAATTGATAACAAGTTTGTTGCCACGGAAATATCTGTGAACGAAACTCAACCTAATTGTATTAGAATGTTTGTAGAAAATTAAGCTTATGGTGGGTCATGATTCCGTTTGATTGACTGTACAGTCGAGGAAAGAAAAGGTTCGTCACATTAAGGTCTATTTTCACTTGTACTGGCAGATAACAATAATGACAGTTATACGTACACCCGCCTAATTATCTCTCGTTTGCAGTTTGAAAAGGTAACATGTACCCGCGACACGTTTAAAGGAATCAATTTGAAAATTGATGAACGTTTTCGTTCCTCGACTGTACATAGCTAAGGTACATAGCATAATAATAAAACCTAAGTACAGCTTCATTAGTGCAGTATGTAATAAAACTTTTTAACAAAAAATTGAACCGACGAAAACAGAAACTGAAAAGCGAAAAATAAAATTTTGCTTTTAGTCTTTTCTTAACTAAACTAATGTAAATAACTAATTATGAGTCGGCGCCACACGGCAAACAAACCAACAAAGTGCGTGCATGTTGCAAGTGGTCGAGCGGCGAACGCATTTTTGGAGAGTTATTGTTTAACATTGAAAATTTCACGTTGTATTTGATGTTATGTTGTTTTTATTATTTATTTAAAGTAATTCAATGATATTCGTTAATTGTTTCTTTGGCGCCGACTCATAATTAGTTATTTACATTAGTTTAGTTAAGAAAAGACTAAAAGCAAAATTTTATTTTTCGCTTTTCAGTTTCTGTTTTCGTCGGTTCAATTTTTTGTTAAAAAGTTTAATTTTTAATTTTTTTGTGGCTAAAATCTAACTCCATGTCTCTATTATGTTGTAGTGTCTAGTTGTAGTGTCTAGAACTACATTTATGTGTGCCAAGTTTCAACAAAATCGATTACACGACGACGACAGGTAAGAATTCAGTAGGTGAAGAAACACTCATCCCTTGTTTTCCTACCCTTAGGTGTGGATTTTGATTTTGAAATTTAAATGGGACCAACTTCGAGATATACCCTATCCATTAAAAGAAGAATCATCAAAATCGGACCACTCTGTAAAAAGTTATGCGTGGTCATACATAAAAAAAAAAAAAAAAAAAAAAATATACGCGTCGAATTGAGAACCTCCTCCTTTTTTTCGTCGGTTAAAAAATAAAATAAAATAAACCACTACTTACGTATGAATTTACGTTGGCCCCATTGGGTAAAGATAAAATGCTCTGCCCTGCGCTCCCCGGTGTGTGTTGGCTTTAATTCTTCAATCCGACCCCTATTCTAATTAACAGCTTAAGGGGTCGACCTTATTAACGAAAGAGCGGTCTTAATGACCTGAACCGAATGTCTTGCAAACTCTTACTTCATAATGAAATTCCCAAGGACTCGCGTAATCAAAAGATGTCTAGTTTGTATTTATTATTAAACATAGTCAGTCTGTGGATGGGTGACCGTTTCGTTGCACAACGAGACCCCTCCGTACCTCGGAGAGCACGTTAAGCTATCGGTCCCGGTATCTATGGCAGTCGTTACGGGTAGTCAGAAGGCTGAAAGTTTGATAACTGGTCTAACCTCCGAATGTCGGTATTACACAGCAACTGGGTTGCGGGGGACTGATCGCAGTCGCTCCGTGTAAAATACTGATGTTCAGCCGCATCTGGCTAGACTGGAAGCCGACCCCAATATAATTGGGAAAAGGCTCGGAGGATGATGATTTATTATTAAACATGCTAATTTTATTCATTGAGCGATGGCTTTCGTTTTGGTGCTGTTGTTATATTTATCAAGAAGCTGTATTTAGATCTGTTGAACTAATAATGAGGAAATTCGCAGGAGAACGAAAGTAACCGACATAGCCCGAAGAATTGCCAAACTTAAGTGGCAGTGGGCGGGGCACATTGCTCGCATAACGGATGGCCGATGGGGCAGTAAAGTTCTGGAGTGGCGACCGCGTACTGGAAGGCGCAGCGTGTGTAGGCCCCCCACAAGGTGGACCGACGACCTGGTGAAGGTCGCGGGAATCCGCTGGATGCGGAAGGCACAGGACCGGTCGTTGTGGCGATGCTTGGGGGAGGCCTATGTCCAGCAGTGGACGTCTTTCGGCTGAAATGATGATGATGAAAATGATGAACTAATAATTTGATCACAGTTTTGTTCCATGCATGACAACTGATTCAAGAGAGAGAATCTCTCTTGAATCTAGAGCGGAAAATCAAGCCATCGCATCGCCAAACGCCGTTCAAACTTAATTCTGTTTAAACATGCATCTTTGGCATTTAAGTAAGCTTTTTAACATAGACTAACACAACTAAAAAGTAGTACCTTCATCAAGGCTTAGAAAATATTGGGTTTTAGGCTCTCGGTCGCGGGTTTGATTTCCACAAAGTACTATAAATGTTAGGACTCATGAGATGACCTACAGCAATGATTACAATGCAGCTATGGTTACTTCAAGTTACTACAATGGTGACTTAATTGTGACGTTTTTGAGTCTTCAGATTGCGAGCGCATGTAAAATATCTGTACTTTTAAATATCATTGTCCTACAGATTTTTTTTTGATATATTTTGTGTATACATGTGAGATTTGTTAATGCAAAAGAAATTCCAATAGTGTAGGTTCACCACTAAACTGCACACACTTTCTCCGTTGTATAAAATAAAAGTCAGTTAGAATATATGTTGAAGTATCTATATTCTCGCCAAATTATAATTTCTTACTATGTGTGATTCACTTTTTATTTAGAGATTCCGTCCGCCTTTTTTTATTCGTCCAAGTTGTAAATAGGTTTATTTTAAGAAAAAAACATTTTAATTTGAATTTGAATCAATGTACCTATGCCCCCGTAAGTGGCAAGTAAAGTGTTCCTATTAAGGCCAACTTGAAATGGCTTCACTGGCTTCACTCCGCGTGCGACTAATGTGGTTTTTATTATTCTAAGATGCTAAACAAAGGCCAGCCTAATCTTCTCCTTTTTTTTTTTTTTTTTTCTTATAGTATAGGATGGCGAAATGAGCTAAAGGCCCACCTGATGTTAAGCGGTTACCTTTGCCCATAACAACTGCAATACCACCTAGGCTGTTACCTAAATGGTACTACAAGTCGGTTCGCCAAACTGAGACATGAAGATGGAAAGTCTCATGTGATTGTAATTTCACCGGCACCCGTACCCTTCAGACCGAAACACAGCAATGCAAGCATCACTATTTGGCGGAGAAGTAGGCACGGTGGTAGTACTTCCCCGGACGAGCACTTTCACAAAGGAGCTCTACTACTACTAAATACTCTTCGTGTCGACGGTACAGAAATTCACAGATTGTGGCACAGTTATCAGACGCCGCCGGCTCAGAACTATGCCACGTCTCATGCATTGTCTGTGGCATTTTTGAGGTCAATCAATGTGCAAGTTCTTGGACATAAAGAGATAGCAAGTGTGACACTGATGACCAGTCTATTGGCCGGTACAAACAATGGTCGATATTAAACCATTTAAACCATTTATTTTGCCACACATACACAAAATATACATATTACATGCAAAGGTAACAGGACAAATTAATGAGAACACAACATGCATACAACATAATATGTGTGGCAAGGGATCCAGCTCAGTATTTAAAATTGTCATAAGACTACAACCGGGGTAATACCTAAGTATTATTTCTGCCGCTAAACAGTAAGAGTACCTCCCCACCAGGGATTCTTGAAGTAGGTAGCTAAGCGGTGAACCAGGAAAAAAACATTAATAGGATTTTTTGATGATTGGAACGGTTGCCGTCTGTCCGGACAGGTCAGCTCCTACATACTATGGCAACTCTTTTTACGTTTAATTCTAAAGGCAATCTTCTCACTTTTAAAATCTTGTTTATTTCTGACATTAACCTACATTATACTAACATTATTTGAATAAATTTAATGTAATAAACAATAACCTTTTACAAAAAGAGTAATAGGTACCTACCTACCTATATCCATGGAGTTTCTTGCCGGTTCTTCTACGTAGGACCCACAATTTGGAACCATGCAACTAGAGCCTGACGTTACAAAAGTGCCTGTAATTAGGTTTATTTGAAATAAAAACCATTGGAATTTGAATTCAATTTGCTTTATTTTGCTAGCCTCGCTTACCTACCTTACATATGTTGCATGCAGTGAGGTAAAGCACCTACCACCGCAGTATCTAATTGTCTATCAGTCGCTATTTTCAATTTTTCACCCGCTACGCCTTTTATACGAGTCTGCAGACCCCTAGACAGTCAGAGCATGCGCGAGAATTTTTACTCCAGCGCACATTGTACCATATTCTTAAATCTCTCTCGTTGATCCAGTCATGCCATACAATTTTTTTAAACTTTAAATAGGTACTTCGAAGGAAAGGTGCATTAAAAGAGCCTCCACGAGTGACAATATTTAATTGATCGTCCGGCGCACCCTGGGCAGTCAGCCCCGCTACCAACCTGCTGACTGGCTAATCTTTTCCCCACGGCATGAGCTGTTATCATTATGTAGCTCATGTCGACACGATAGAAGAAGAAGAAGAAGGAAAGGTTAAGTATCCAAAAATATAAATAAGTATTTTAAAACGTACCGCAAACCCATCCATCTTCCAACCTTGCTAACCATTTAACAAACTTTAATTTTCTAACAACCTCTGTGAATTCAAAGAAATCTCACAAAAAAAACAGTTCCAAAAAATACAAGCTTTTTATCACTTTAATCCTACTGAACCCAACGTAAGGAACTAATTTTCATCAATCCATCTACACAGGAGCCGACCCGCCCATAAATGCCCCCGGATTGGCTACCAGCAACATTGTTAGAAAAGTATCAATAGAAATGTATCTGTCCCGCTTTAACACATAAAATTCGGTATTTGAATGTTCGGTGCTCCCTGTCTCTCGTACTATACAAATTACAGATGGCTCAATGTTTTTCTACGCGTCCGCTGTAATAAATTTTTAGGGCATTCTAATGCTTGTGCTGCGCAATCTGATTTCTATTCTAAATCTGACGATATAAGAACTATTTCCGTTTGATTTTTTACTGTCGCTTACGTCCTTGTGATATGATAGTATCCAGGTATAATTTTTAACACAAACTTTTTTGCCAAACGGTGTATAATCATTATACTTATAATGGCGGCCGCTGTGTGTGTATTTTTTTTAATATTCAGAGAATGTTACTTCGTGGACGGGTGTTAGTAATTATCCACATATCTAGATTTTAGATAGGAACGTCGCTGGGATCAGATTCAATAAAGGGGCATCATCAGTTTATTTTGTTACCGTGGAAATATTTTTCGATTGAAGTAAGAATATGGACTGACCTTCGACATTTCAAAGGTGCTCGTCTTTGCGGCACTGGCGAACTATGTACGCTGTCGGGAAACACCAAATTGTGTTTTAGAGCTAAAAACTCTGGGGTACTCATCCAATTTGGGTTGCCCTCGTCACATGAACTCATTGAAAGTGACCTAATAAATCTGTCGCCGGACACAGAGTCAGGGGTCAAATTGACGTTTTCTATTGTCGCATTAGCGATTGTAATATTAACCGACGTCATTGACTGCGACCTCACATGTTTGTCGTATACAAACACCTCATCCCTAGAGTCATCCTTCTCAAAACTACTGAAAACGTTATCTTTTACTGAATCTATAGACTTCACTGTGGCCTTAGAACTAGAGGATAACTCCTGCGTCGTATCATTTGGAGTGTATCTCGTATCAGACGATTTAATACTTTGTTTATCAGAGTTAGAATTTAAGCTTGTCGTTTCTGAAGAATCAGAAAAAGCGTGTTCGTTGTTAGCGTCCACTTTACCGCTGTTTGTATTGCTCCGTGATTTGGGTATTTCCTTTGGATCCGCCAGTTTACCCGTACATACTAACTCGTCACTCGGACTGGTTTCTACGGCCGAAGGACATTTCCGCAGCGTGGAATTTGGAATCCAGTTGAGGAAAAGTGTAGGTCGTTTGGCGTTATTATGTTGGTCTGTAAACACTTTAGTGGTGACTGTGAGATATCCTGGATGGTGTACAATATCCAGTTCATGCCTGGCGACGGTCGGTGGGTGCACGCACACATTGTTCTTGCAAAACAATATTTCGTTGTCGACGTAATCGGGGAGTTCTTCGTTATCGTCGAAATCCAAACCGAGGAAATAGCTGGAAGCTCGTTTAAAAAGTTCTGGCAGCGTCATTTCGCTGCGGGATATGTTCACATTTCCTTAAATATTAATTCACGATTTATTTACTGGGACGCGTTATGTTTTATGATCTCTTCGACTATTAACTATACATACATTACAAGAATGATACATAAGGGAATATAGATTCAAGAGAAATATCTTTACCAAAAATTGCTTTAAAGTGTATATAGGTAACTTTTAAGATTCCCGAGAAAGGCTACTGTAATGTACTCTAATTATACAATTATTATCAAGTAATGTCAATGGACAATAGATACCATTTGACTGCCATTCATCCATGACATAGTGCTTACTCGCTACGGCAAATTATACAGCCAAGCAGACGCGACGAATAACCGCCGCGGCCCGCGCCAACCACTAATAAACATCTCTAAACAACACCACCATATAGGCAAACTTGTGATACTGTATGTGTGTATATCAATTGAAAAATACTAGTACCTACTAAACATTTCTACGCTGATCCCTACATAAAATACATGGCAAGAAAAGAGGAAAGTTCGATATCACCAAAATCTACGTTAAACGGGGGGTCATTGAGATAATACTTTTGAAAATAAAATTAGGATAGTAAATGTTCATTGATAAAATATAAACAGATGTCGCAATGAAATATTTGACTTCGAATTTTAAATATTGGAATTCACACATAAAATAGTATAATTTGTAAAATTATCCAAAACTTATCACACCACTTTTTAATAATTTTATGCAACCCTAAAGCAATATCATTAATAGCGTCAAACGCTCCCTTTGGGGCAATAATAAGTTCTATTTCGGTTAATTTTACTTCACTAACACACAATAATTTTGATCAATGACAACGAATTAAAATTGAACATCATAATATTAAAACCCTGAATATTAATAAAACAAAAAAAATTGGCAACAACTAATAACTAATTTTTACAAATATTATACAATAAAATAATTACTATGTGCATGCACAAATATCGTAAGAAAATAATTTGGCAGTAAAAATTCGTAAATCTAAAGGCCTAAACACACTGGCCAAAAATACTATTTATATAATATAGGCCCAGAACATATAATTAAAACAAAACAATAAAACGACAAAATCAGAGTATTAATCACACCTGCTCATCCGCGAGGGGTATGTAGACTCATTTTAAACTAGTTAAAATAAAGAAAATAAAATTCCCTAATACTATTGGGACAAAAATCCTGAAACAAATAACTTAAAAACAATATGAAAAATAAACCCAAAAGTTACTCACTAATCAAATAGAGGATTCAGACTCAAATGTCAAAATTCTACTTATCACTGGCTTCCAAAGACCGACGTTGCTCCATCGCCCCACGCCTCAATCTTTGATCGTGTCTTTCAAAATATTGAGTCATGTAAGTCTTAAAATGTTGGTTCATTATGTCTCTTTATTATTGCTCATATCACATGTAATTGTAGTGTGTGGCTCGCCTTACCTCGTATAGTATAAGTATTTAGCCTAAGTTTAGCATAAGGTGATTCAGTAAAGGATAGATATTGTACTCGACAACACGTCTTTCATTGATACCATAAGCCCCACATTGCATGGCGACCCTGCCAGTGCTGCCACGTTGGCAGCGCTGCGTATGTTGGTTCCAAAACTTTTATAATCATTTGTGCCTGGAACAAGTGGGGCAACAAGGAGAAACAAAATCATTATTGGTGCGAAATTGATTGGCGCCGGGAGTTGTTCGTGCCCGATGTGTTTCCGGCTGGGAGACGAAGGTGACCAGGGAGCAGCGTCGAGGAGTCTCCGCTACCCTGAGGCCTCACCATTAAGCAGTGCCTCGCATGTTCAGACTGGTGATGTGTTTGTTTTTTTGGTGATGGTGTGGTGAAAAGTTTACGCTGAGACGTTATTAATTAAGATAGTTCATAGGTGCTAAATAAGTAAGATATATTAATGATTAGATTTGTAACGCCTGTTGACAATAACTAGAATTTTATTTTAACATCATCATTTCAGCCGAAAGACGTCCACTACTGGACATAGGCCATTGGTATTTTAACATAAATTCTCTTAATTTAGTTTGTCGCGAAAGGTATCGGTAAACAACATATCAAATAGCAGTGAGTGACACCTAGTAACACGTACTCGTGTAAGGATGATGTCACCTCTGTTATTTGATGTTGCGAAATGACTCGCACTGCAATATCTGACTCGACAAATTAAACAATGCACCAATTTTGTAAGTAATAATTTTACCTTTGAATGATAAAGGGATTGAATTGAATGATTAGATCATGAGTTATTTTGTTGAAAAGGAATTATAATATAATACAGATGGATGGATTTGGAATGGAATTAAAAATGTTTTGGTTGTATGATAGTTTAGTTAGTGGTAGTTGGGAATAATTTGGTAAGTAAGGTTTTGGATACGTAGTTGGACTGATCATCCAAACGCGATTTGGGATTTTATGTACCAAAGTATTCGATTTGGATAAGTAGTGTTTCATAGTTATGACTTTGGAAGAGAAAAGTTACTAATATTATAAGATAGGTACACAAAGGTACTACATAGGGTTCAGTTCCTTCGTTCGATCATGGTGTAAACGAGATTTCTCTGTGAGAACAGTTGGAGACCAAGGAAGTCTTAAATCATGACCCTAATGATATATTATTATGATAATTATGTTTGTTTTATAATACCAGGTACCGAGAGTCCTGAATATAAAAAGAGTACCTAATAATAAATAATTATGCCCGATTGGGTTTCGTAAAAGTGTACCTACGGAAAAATCGAGATAAAGATTGTGATTATGGTAGAATCAGAGCTAAGAATTGAATGATTTTGTTTATAGTATAAAAGGAAAAAGAAAGAAAATATGAGAAATTAAATGAAATGTGGTTTGTTATAAAATAGGTAGGTAAATAATTTTCAGTGTTAGTTAGGTACTTGTTATAATTTCAAAATAATAAAAAGTATTTTGTGTATTTAGGTTATTGTCAACAGTGCACTCTTTTATTAATAATTATCCTATTAGCTATTTTTTTTTGTAAACATAATTTGTTTACATTTGTTAGGGTAAAAAAAAATACTGTTAATGTTCATAAGAATTTTTTTAAATTTTTTATAAAAAAAAAAATATTTTTCATTATTTTTTTCTTTTAAAAAACGGGGGAGGTGTAGTGTGTGGCTCGCCTTACCTCGTATAGTATAAGTATTTAGCCTAAGTTTAGCATAAGTAGAGTTGGGTAGGACACGCAAAATCAATGTGTTTGTATGAGTAACTCATTCTGCATAATGAGGTGGGACATTGTCACACTTCAAATGAGGTGGGACAATGTCATGTTGCTGAGACATTTGATACACTGAAATACATTGAGTTGAGCTTATATTGTCTAAGATAGGAGTGGGTAATATAGGTTTGCCGAGTATCAAATCGAAACTATATATCGCGATATTGGATATCGGATTTTGAAACTATACATTTTCTGAAACTATACACGCTGAAATTTGAGTCGCTTAAATCCCGAAAAGGGTTCATTGTACTCATCATTATGAACAACTTTTAGTATGGGACCAACCCTGAAATCGCGAAAAAAAAATCAGGTGGTCCCTACATTTTATAGATTTAAGTGAACACAAATGTAGGGACCACCTAATATTTTTTTCAAATAATCGGCCGTTTAATCAGCATTTTCAGCTTAAACCTCCGTTTAGCACCGATTTCATTACATTTTTAATATAATCGGCTGTTTAATCAGAGAATTAACGTTGATGAATACTGCTCTTAGGCTGGCGTTTAATTAAACAGCCGATTAATTGAAAAATAACTGGAATCGTGGGTAAACGGTTGTTTAACCAGAGAATTAACTTTGATAAATACTGCTATTAGGCTGGAGTTTAATTACACAGCCGATTAATTGAAAAATAACTGGAATCGTGGGTAAACGGTTGTTTAACCAGAGAATTAACTTTGATGAAGACCGGCCTAAGACAAGTGTTCGTTAACGTTAATTCTCTGCTTAAACAACCGATTACACGAAAAATGTACTGGAATTTTGGCTAAACTGTCGTTGAACCAGGGCATTATAGTGTGTTGCTGATTAAACGGCCGATTACTTGAAAAAGTTTATTTTTGGGTCTTCTTCTGGTTTATTCTTGGGAGTCTTGGGTATTAAAAATAATTTCATTAATTTAAAAATTATAATAATGAAAACAAAAATAAAAGGATCATATTGGAAATCAAATTCAAATCAAACTAAACGAAAAAAAACCCCGTCAAAACTTTGGCTATGACCAGCGACACCAAACAGCCGAAAATTGTCGAATATTCGAAATATTACGAACTTCATTTGTCCTATAGTCCCTCATATTGTCCTATTCATGCACGCGTCAGTGTCACAGTCGGTCTGAGTGAGTGAAGTTATGAAGCAACGCCGTTCTTTCATGGTACATGCTTCAAGTCGTCACATCACGGTTCATTTGTGTTTGTCCCAGTGTAGTGGTACAAAAATTATTTTTGAGGTGTTGCGACATTCTGTCGTTTTGTATGGGACATTTGAGGTGCCTCATGTATGAGTGACACAACTCTAAGCATAAGGTGATTCAGTAAAGGATAGATATTGTACTCGACAACACGTCTTTCATTGATACCATAAGCCCCACATTGCATAATTTTGCGTATCGAATATTGTAAAACTGTTCCAATACACAACAAATACATAAAATAAATACCTATTTCTAATTAAGTACACATATTTATACATGTTACTCTTCAATTATGATTTTATTATTCAGTATAAATTATATGGCTCAGCAATTTGAAGCGAGTGCCTGACTATCAACTAATTAATATTTAAACTTTAATTACAATTTAGTAACATGAGGGTGTTTGTTTTTTAATGAGATACACAACATTTATTATTGGTATTGAGGAATTAAAATATTTTAAATTGTAAATAAATGAAAACCAAAAAAATTAGAGAGCATTCAAAACTGACATTAACAATATTGGTAAAATATCACACTTAATTTTAGGTGGTCTGGTTAAGCACTATTTCCCAAGTTATTTTATGTAAAACAAAATAATGGTCATGTACAACACAATTTATCCCGCAAGTATGGCAGCACAATAAAATTAACATCGTAGCTTCTATGAATACTATATGTACCACTAGGAACAACAAATGTCACACAATACGGCTATTTAAACGTTATTCATAGAACAAACAACATGGATATCTTTTATATAAGTATGTCTGATAATTCGTTCAAAAAGCCTAATTATATTTGGAAGACCATGGATCCCTGGAACTGGATAGTATCGGCAGTATCGGTTATAAGGTAAAATTGTATCTGACCATTACTTCTGTGTTACAAAATTGATACCATATTAATAATGGGGATTTTATATGACGTCAAGTGTCCCACCCACTTCCTAAATTTTAATACTAATTTTAGGAAACCCAACGAGGGACAATAATATATGATTGTATATCATGAATATATCTAAATATGGTATAGCTTTAATAAACCGCATTTGTACCCACTATCTAAAACTATGAATCCTCAAGTTGGAATATAAATGTGGATGGTTATAAAAATATATAATTTGGCGAACTATATACTCATGGAACATATAAGTAGAAACAATTTATGATGGCAAATTCATGTACATAACAAGTAATAAGAGTTGCTTTGGTTTCTATAATGAATAAATTTCTAGTAAGGCGGAATACTTGAACTATACTGCAAATAAATTCGTAAATGTGTAAGTGACTTTTCCAACAACATAAGTGCTCTAATACAATAAAAAATTAAGCATGCATAAGAATGATTTAAGTAGCTCGCTATATACAAGAAAATGCCAGATAAACTATTTTTCTACGTTAAATTTTAACTATCCAAATTACAAAATTTCTTGTACAAAATTATTGCAATGTGTAGCGCGCATACAGTTTGAATATCGCGCCAAGTGAGCCTGTCAATGCGGTGACCAATCACAGCGCTTACCGCTGACGCTAACTGTCCGTGGCGGGCTTCCGTGCGGTCACGCCGCCCGCACCTCAGACCCCGTTCGCGCTGCATAAAATTGAGTTTGTGAGTTTGTGATATAGCAAATGTTGGTGTGCGGATCTCATTAAAAAATCCCTACACTACAAATGTTAATTTATAGCAGTTGTCTAATAATACAGCATGCATTACAATGTTTCATCATTAAGACTTCTTATAATAAACCAATAATTCTTAACAATGTATACAGTAATGCGTACTCGTGAAAATTCTTTCAAATATGTAATAGGCTCTTAAAACAAGAGTACACGAAAAAACATTTTGTATAGACACAAGAATTCTGTAAATGGTAAATATATTTTAACGGACAATATATAATATTGTATACGAGATTAACCTAAACTAGATGGCACGTTATTATGGTGTCGCCTCCTTTGGTCATGACAAGACAAAAAAATTATACTTTACAAACTCAATTGTGCGTTCATATAATTTGTTCTCACTCTGCAAATTACTGCAAATAAGATCAATAATAAAAAAAACTAAATGTACGTATATTGGGCCAACACTCGAACAAATCAACATTTTATTTGAGGCGACACATCCACGCAATCCCCTAATTGACATGTTTAAACTTCACTCGAACTAGGAACCATACCAGCTGCTAAATTTAGAAACAAAATACAAGTCCTGTCGATGGGAATTCTTAAGTTAAATTTGGTTATGGTTGTTCCTTGACAAGAAGTTGGAAGTTCCGGCTATATCTAAAAGTTTACTTGACTTATAAACCGAAGGCTACATTTTACTCATGAAAATAGAATTGTCCGTGTCTACCCGCTTCATTTCTTTTCGTGCAGTTATAGTCAAATCAGATAAAACATAAATCCGAAACTTTGATCCTCCATGACCAAATATAACATAAAAACTTTTTAACAAAAAATAAAACCGACTTCAAAAACCTTAACTAAAAAGTAAAAAATAATCATTGTATGTATTTTAAAATCTTAACTAAAACAACATTTTTAAGGCGGCGCGTGGTTGACCCTTGGCGTCATGTAGTGTACAGTCCAGCGCAATATCTATAGTAATAAAAACTTTTTAACAAAAAAAAAAAAACCGACTTCAAAAACCTTAACTAAAAAGTAAAAAATAATCCTTGTATGTATTTCAAAATATTAACATAAACCAAAATTTTGTAGGCGTCGCGTGACTGTCTCTTTGCGTCATGTAAATATAATGTACTGTCGAGCGCTTA
The DNA here is from genome assembly GCA_949699075.1 of Asteroscopus sphinx. Classification (NCBI taxonomy): domain Eukaryota; kingdom Metazoa; phylum Arthropoda; class Insecta; order Lepidoptera; family Noctuidae; genus Asteroscopus; species Asteroscopus sphinx. The sequence goes on along the minus strand of CATIWT010000008.1, from coordinate 341,735 downwards.
TCTATAGTAAAAAACAGTTTATGCGAACATACATGAAAAACACGCGCCGCCTTCAAAATTTTGGTTTATGTTAATATTTTGAAATACATACAAGGATTATTTTTTACTTTTTAGTTAAGGTTTTTGAAGTCGGTTTTTTTTTTTTGTTAAAAAGTTTTTATTTCATACTTTTTAGTTGATAATTCACAGAAAAACTAAACTATTAGTAGATCATCTAGGTAAGCGAAGCTAAATTAAACTGATTTATTGAAGCTGGTTAAAAAACTACTCGACCTAAGTCAATAAAATTTATATGGGACCACCGCGCGGACTTCCTCTACCAAATAAAAAAACAACCACGCAAATCGGCCCACAAATCTCAGAGTAATCGGTGTACATACATGAAAAAAAAAAAAAAATTAAAAAAAAAAAAAAAAAAAAAAAAAAAAACCCGCGGAATACATAACCTCCTCCTTTTTTTGAAGTCGGTTAAAAACAGTTTATGTGAACGTACATGAAAATCACGCGCCGCCTTCAAAATGTTGTTTAAGTTAAGATTTTAAAATACATACAATGATTATTTTTTTCTTTTTAGTTAAGTTTTTTGAAGTCGGTTTTATTTTTTGTTAAAAAGTTTTTATTTCATACTTTTTAGTTGAGGGTTGATTCATAAATGTTTATATAACCAATTTGAAAATATATTTTTATTAACCTTTGCTATCCCACTGCTGGGCAAAGGTCTCGCTCATGTTCTTCCAAACGTCCAATCACTATCGTGAAAAAAAAACACGCATATCGGCCAAGAATTCTCAGAATGAGGAACCAATGAGCAGATCATCTAGATACGTAAAGCTAAAATAAACTGATTTATTGAAGCTGGTTAAAAAACTACTTAACCTAAGTCAATAAAATTTATATGGGACCACCGCGCGGACTTTCTCTACCAAATAAAAAAACAACCACGTAAATCGGCCCACAAATCTCGGAGTAATCGGTGTACACACATGAAAAAAAAAAAATTAAAAAAAATAACCCCCGGAATACATAACCTCCTCCTTTTTTTGAAGTCGGTTAAAAATAGATAAAAATCGGACTAAAACGATAATAATAGAAGTTGAAAATTATATACTAACCTTTGGATTTTCCATTACTAGAACTAAATGCAATTATAAAATAATAATGATAGATGAACAAAACCCAAATAATACACAAGTATTCAGTACTTTGGAAATAATAATGACTTATATCTATACATAGCAGTGAATAAAGATATAGTGTCTCTAAATCTAGAATGCCATAAAACAAAAAAATCACGAAGCGGCTACGCGCGCGCGCGCCTGCTGGCGCCGGCCGACGCGCGCCTCGTGGCGCTGTGCGCGCTGCCGCGCTCGCTGGACACGCGTGAGTACGCCGGGCGGGGCGGGGGGGGGGGGGGCGCGGTTGGTACCGACGCGTGTGCAGGCTGGTCGCTGCGCTGCGCGGCGCGCGGCATAGTGGTGTGAACCGGAGGCATTTTCAGCCTCCGGAGATTATGCGGAGATTTTATTGAATCACCGGAGATTATCCGGATATTCTCCGGTTATTCAAAATACTCTAAATCTATATATATGAGAAGAAAAACCACGCTAAAAAAAAAAAAAAAAAAAAAAAATTATATATATATTGGCACTTTTCACAGCACATTTGGGTGCGTTCTGCAACAAATAAAATAACCGGTAGTTTAGTGCAATCACCGATTAGTCTCCGGTACTCACTCTAACCGGTGATTATCCGGTTTTTTGAGAACCGGTTCACACCACTACGCGGCATGTGTCGGCTGCCGGGCGTGTTCGTGGCGCCCACGCAGGCGCTGCTGCTGGCCGCGCTGGCGCCGCTGCACTGCGACGACCAGGCGGCGGCCTGCCTCACCACGTTCCTTACGAAGATATCGCTCCAGTCGAGTCGAGCCACAGAAAAGGTTTTTCTTTTTTCTGTGATTGTAACGGCGAAAGTGAAGTACCGTTCTATTATATCTTTCCAAAAGAATAATAAAAATAAGTGAATGTATTGTAGTTACATTACAGTAATGAAGTCAACTAAAAATAAGATATATTTTACTTTACCATTAAGGCACTGACAAAATAAACTAAATTAACCATTATAGGTAATTATTATCGTTGCTGATATTGAGACTTTCGTTCGACACGTTCAAAACACGTTTCTTTTACTTGGTTTTTGGACTACTTTTTAATGATAAAGAATTTTCAACGTTTTAAAATTTCAAATTAAAAAGGTTCTATTTGGTTACATGGTCTATGGGTTCAATTCATAAAAGAGATTGAACATTATTAAAATCGACTCCCGCTACTGCCTCGTTGGTCTAGTGGTCGCAAGCGCGACTGCTGAGCGCAGGGTCCTGGGTACGATTCGCGGGTCGGACAAAGTGTTATTGGTTTTCTCATTAGGAAATTCTCAGTAGCATCCCGGAGTCTGGATTTGTGTCCGGTTAATGGCAATAGACTTGCCCCGATGACAACATGAGACATGGGACTGATTCACTGATAACATATCTGGCGAAATGTGGGTGTTACTATACACCTGTATTGAAGTTGTTGTGTGCAAAGGTAACCGCGGGATTTATAGACCAGAAGGTTAAGGAGGGAGGCTTGTATCTACCAACAGTCTAACAAAGAGATAGGTTAAATCCAGAGTCACCAGATATAGTTATCTATATCTTATTTCGTAGGAAATTGTTTGAATAGGGTTTTTTATATTATTTATTTAAGTATTATTTATTTATGCCTATACACCAATACGCACAACAAAAACATGATACGCATGCGACCAACCAATAACTCTTATATGTGTATTCATACAACACTGTCTTTTATATCACAAGACACATTATTCGTTTTCTTTCCTAACTAAAATTCTAAGAGTTACCCCTTCGTCATTATACAGTTTTATAATTAGGTTCTTTAGCTTATTTTTACAGACAGGGTATGTCCCTGGTACACACGGCTACACATCAAGCTGTACATTTCCAGTATAAGCTGACCTCGCATTGTATAGGTTTTCCTTCCAACGCGAGGTCAGCCTTTACTGGTTTTGTACAGATTGATGTGTAGCCGTGTGTACATCGATAATGACTACTGAAAATACGCCTTTATGAATCTTTATACAACGTTATTTTTCGTATAGCGCAAAACTCAAACAAAAATCCATTTAAAGAAAAAGAGAAAAAAAAAATTATGCATTCCTGACGCACAGAAACTCATCCAGCTGAACTTCCTTGGCCTTAAGGACCTATTCACGACCCGCTGATGTACTGAATTTAACTATAATAACCAGAGTTTTAAAATATTTTGTTTAATTAAATGTAACATGGTATGAAAACCATCCATTCATTCATTCATTCCATCCATTTGGAACCGTGCAACTAGAGCCTGACGTTTCAAAAGTGCCTGTAATTAGGTTTATTTGAAATAAAAACCGGCCAAGAGCATGTCGGGCCATGCTCAGTATTATAGGGTTCCTTAAGTAGGTGTTACAAACAAATCAAATCGAATATTAATCACGGCTATTTTAGTTTTTGCAATAGGGCAGCATTGGCGACTCAGAGAGTGATGTCAGTAGCCTCTAGATGGCGCTATACAGTGCCAAATGTAATAGACGGCACTTGACGGCAGCATTGGCGACCCAGAGAGTGTTGTTAGACGCCGCTAGATGGCGCCAAATTTAAGAAATGTGTCGTCAACATAACAAAAAGTTACATTTTGTGATTTTTTCAAATAGAAAGTAGCTTAATGAGCATTATTTGCTATGATAATTTTTCTCTAAGGTCAATGACCTTTGAACTAGGACGTTTTAAGTATTTTTCAGATTTCTCTCTATAACTCAAAAATTTATAATCAGAATATGCTCGAAATAATTTTAAAAGAGAGTTTTTACAAAGGTCTATCAATGTGGAAGATTATAAGTTTCTACGTTGCATAGTTTAGAAATGGCAGGGGGGGGGACACATTGCAAGCCACTTTGGCAGGCTATATTTCGCAGATGGTACATCTGATAAAAAAGTGGTGTATGAAACATTACCTTCATTTTAGTAGACCTATTCAATGATACCCCACACGAGGGGGTGCAGCGAAAAAAATATTTCCATCCACATTTCACATGTATGGGCGCCACCCCTAAAATAAGTAACCATGATATTTTTATTCTTTTAAAATTGAGATCTATATCTATTCTATTTTTTAACAAAATTTCATTTACTTATGTTTATAACTGTAGAAGTTATTAAGCTGTAAAGGATTAGGACAGACGGACAGACGGACAGACGGACAGACGGACAGACGGACAGACGGACAGACGGACAGACGGACGGACATGACGAAACTATAAGGGTTCCTTGTAGGACTACGGAACCCTAAAAAACATTTGATTTTGATCCCACAGTTGATTCCCGTAGCGATTCTGAACAAATTAGATTTTGCACTATACTAAAAATAATAACTCAGTAGAAAACCAAGCTGCAGGGCATCTAGATCATTATAAATAGCGTACTTTCAGCAGTCAACTAACAAATACACCGTATTATTGAAATAACCGAAAACCTCTTAAGGTGTCATTGTACTCATCAGTATGAACAACTTAAATTATGGTACCAACCCTGAAATCACGAAAAAAAAATCAGACGTTCCCTATATTTGTGTTCACATAAATCTACAAAATGTAGGGAACTTCATTATAATAAAACAAAGTTTAACCGGATTAAATCGCGTATATTATTTAAATTGGTTTCCCTGACGTTTCGAAAGCTAATCCGATTTAATCCGGTTAAACTTTGTTTTATTATAATGTGTAGTGATCGCGAAAACCTAAGAAGTTATTATGTAGGGAACTTCAGTTTTTTTTTCGCGATTTCAGAGTTGGTTCCATAGTAAAAGTTGCTCATACTGATGAGTACAATGAACCCTTAAGAGGTTTTCAGTTGTTTCAATAACACGTATGATCATAGAAAACACATGTATGTGAGATACCTGATAAGCACTAAGTACGTACACATTTAGATTACATTGTTACAACTTTTAAAAGATCTTGAGGCTGATTTATTTTCAAAAAGTATACATTATTATACTTTTACCTTTAATCCAAACACCATCTTGAGGAATTGTTCGTAGTGAATAGTGATGACACCGTCTTGGTCCGTGTCGTAATGTCGAAATGCTGACGTCAGTGTCTGGAAACAATCATGAGTCACGTAAAGAAATAAAAACTTTTACTTTTTTTAAGGTATCGAAACTACATGAGTATGCAAAATTTCTGTTGCTGTTCCAGACAACGAAGAATTAAATAAAGCTTTTAATTAATTATATTTAAAGAAACATAACAGGATTTGTAAAAAAAGTCTGAATGGCTTTACAATTTATTTATTTATTTATTAAATTTATGCACACACAGAGAAATAATAATAAAATACATAGAAATGAATAGTACAAAGGCACTGCTTATTTCTATAAGAAATTTCTTCCAGCAGACCTGCGAGAGGAAAATTTGAAGCAAAGAGATGTAGACAGTGTGTCAAGTAATACTTATAAATATACATACATATATAAATACTAATACATAAACTAATATATAACTTAAAATAAATATAGTATAAAAAAAAACATAGTCTAGGTATACCTACACAATATCAAAATAGAAAACATAATACATAACATTATAACATACATACAGCCTATGCGGATGAGGAAAGATAATGCTCTCTTACACGTTTTTAGGGTTCCGAAGTCCTACAAGGAACCCTTATAGTTTCGTCATGTCCGTCCGTCTGTCCGTCTGTCCGTCTGTCCGTCTGTCCGTCTGTCCGTCTGTCCGTCTGTCCGTCTGTCCGTCTGTCCGTCTGTCCGTCTGTCCGTCTGTCCGTCTGTCCGTCTGTCCTAATCCTTTACAGCTTAATAACTTCTACAGTTATAAACATAAGTAAATTAAATTTTGTAAAAAAATAGTTTACATATAGATCTCAATTTTAAAAGAATAAAAAAATCGTTTTTCCGTATTTTAGGGGTGGCGTCCATACATGTGAAATGGGGAAAAAAAAATTTTTTTCGCTGCACCCCCTCGTGTGGGATATCATTGAATAGGTCTACTAAAATGAAGGTAACGTTTGATACACCACTTTTTTATCAGGTGTACCATCTGCGAAATATAGCCCGCCAAAGTGGCTTGCAATGTGTCCCCCCCCCTGCCATTTCTAAACTATGCAATGTAGAAACTTATAATCTTCCACATTGATAGACCTTTGTGAAAACTCTCTTTTAAAATTATTTCGAGTATAATGTGATTATAATTTTTTGAGTTATAGAGAGAAAACTGAAAAATACTTAAAACGTCCTAGTTCAAAGGTCATTGACCTTAGAGAAAAATTATCATAGCATATAATGCTCCTTTAGCTACTTTCTATTTGAAAAAATCACAAAAAGTTACTTTGAAATGACTGACATGCGCTACTAACAACACGCTCTGAGTCGCGAATGCTGCCGATTATTGCAAAAACTAAAATAGCCATGATTAATATTCGATTTGATTCGTTTGTAATTACACCTACTTAAGGAACCCTATAATACTGAGCATGGCCCGACATGCTCTTGGCCGGTTTTTTTTGAAGGTGGAAACAGTTTTACAGTCGCGTATCACGGGTGGAAGCGAGTTCCACAACCTAACCGCATACACAGATAAGGAGTAGGAGTAGAAGTCAGTTTTATGGGATGGAAAATTGATAAATATTAATTATTATTTGTTATTGTTTAATTTTATCCTTGATGCATAAGCTCTTCTAAGCCTCACCTAAGCTCTTCAACCTGTATATTAACCGGCTTGTCGGTGAACTCAGCAGTACTAATGTCGGATGCTACATAGACGGAGTCTGTGTTAATAATATTAGCTACGCAGATGACATGGTACTGCTGAGTCCATCGATCGGAGCTTTGCGTAAATTGGTACAGATGTGTGAGTCTTATGCGGAGGCTCATGGGCTCAGATACAATGCAAAGAAAAGTGAATTGTTAGTATTTAAGGGGCATGGCAAAAGTTACGAATCAGTACCTTCAGTCACCTTAGCCGGTACCGCCTTAAACAGAGTTGCACAATTCAAGTATCTGGGCCACTGGGTTTCCGAGGACCTCAAGGACAACACGGACGTAGAAAGGGCACGTAGGGCGTTGGCTGTCCGGTGTAATATGTTGGCCCGCAGGTTCGCACATTGCAGCACCCAAGTAAAACTTACGCTTTTTAAATCTTACTGCCAAACACTATATACTTGCAGCCTGTGGGTGAACTACACACTGGGGACATACAACGCCTTGCGTGTTCAATACAACAACGCGTTTAGGGTGCTGCTGGGGCTGCCACGATTTTGCAGTGCTTCGAATATGTTCGCGGAAGCGCGTACAGATGGCTTTCATGCACTTATAAGAAAGCAATGTGCGTCGCTGTTGAATCGTGTCAGGTCCAGCCACAACAGCATGCTAAGCGTGTTCGCGGATAGGTGGGACTCTCCTCTGCTGCGCCACTGGATTCACTTACACACTGCACTGTGATCAGTGGGTAGTCCCTCTATTTGTTTTAGTAACATTTTTTGGTTTGTTGTTTGTGTCTTGTGATTGTTTTTGTGTGTGTCACTAATTTGTTTTTTATTGTGTGTTGTATTTTAACTATGGACAAACGTCTGAAATAAATATTAAATTAAATTAAATTAAATAAGGAATAAATTACGGGATTTAAGTAAAATGATTTTAGAACCCCGGAATAAAATTATAATATTTAAATGGCCATATTTAAAAATCAATATAATCTTAAGGTTATGTATTATTTTTCAATGAAATAACTTCGAATAATCCTTCGGGACCATACATGGCCATTGTGACTGAGCATGTGTATTTATTTGATAGGCAATTGAAAGGAAAAAAAGCCATATACCATTATTGCAAAGTTTGTAATATATCTACATCAAAATAAAAAAACTTACGTATAAGGTGACACAGCACTGGATGAAATCATCGAACAAAATGGTACCACGACCAAATCTGTCAAACTTTTGAACCATGATATTAACCACTTCATCTGATAATCTGTACCCAAAGGCTGTGAGAGCATTCTTCAACTCCAGCTTATAATTTACATAGAGTCGAATCATTTTTCGTATAGGTAGGCATGTAATTACAATTTTAGGTAAGTCATGAAAAATAAAAATTTAGTTTTCATAAAAATTATTAGGTTTTCGCGATCACTACACAATAATCAAGTCTTTGGGATGCACGCTACATTGTAAAACATAATGTAATTGTGAGTAATTACTGCATGCATCGAAACGATTTTAATTAATTTAAAATTGTACTGTAGATTGAAACAATTTTTTGAAATATCTGTAAAGACGCATTTCGCCTGTCTTCCTGCGACCCAGCTTCGAATTTGTCGAAAGTTGTAATCACAGAAATAGATAGAATGGTTGTAATCACAATTTTACTTGCGATTCATGCGTGCCAACTTTCGAACAAACTACGCCTCCCATATTGACGTCATTAATTTTTTAAAGTTAACTTTTATCAAATGTACTCTACAGCTTTTGTTTCTGCAGTTAGAAACAGCACAATAAGGCATTTTTGCGGGTTTTTGTTACAGTATTTACAGTAACAAGTCGTAAAGCGTACTGAGAAAGGCTTTGAAATGCCCTGCACTATGGTGCAGTGTTGCCACGCGCGCCCTGCCTACTTGGCCATTCTATCTATTTCTGTGGTTGTAATTGACCATAAATCACTGAAGTCTCGTCCCTTACATTTTTTGTTCACACAATTTTAGTAATTAAATCAGCCGACTTATTTACAAGCTTAGTAATTAAATCAGCTGACTTATTTACAATCTTAGTAATTGAATCAGCTGACTTATTTACAAGCTTAGTAATAACGTAAAACGTGCGAAAAACTTAATCTCCAAGTGAAGTTTCAGTTCACCAAGATATAACTGACTGTATGCGGTTCACCCTCCCGCTCACCGCGCGTACGCCAGCGACGCGACTACACGACCATCGCAAGTTCGCGCGAAGTTTGTTCGTGCGAGCCCGCGAACAAAATTCGCGCAGAGGCAGATGACCGTATCCTATTCAACAAATTTACAGTAAAATGAAATGAAAAGGTAAATTTACTCCAGGATGACGCGAATCACCCGCACTATGGCTATGATTAAAGCTCCTAATGCGACGGTACCTGTTGCGGATGGGATACAATTGTTTTACCTTATGTCATGTTTTTAGTTATTTTAATAAATGAGTCTGGAGAAACGCAAATCGGTAGCTAATCCGTGCCTCCCGTCGCCGTGGAATCCTACGCGCATGCGCGCGTATGTACTTGTATTGCCCGCGCGCCGGCACGCGCCGCTTACCGCGCAGCGCCATCGTCAGTATCACAGAGTACATTATATAGCTGGTCAGTATCTCGGCAGCCCTCAGCCTCAGCGCACGCGTTCTGCGCTCCGCCCGCGGTACCCACGCGTTAGTCCCCGATAGCGTTTCGTTCCCGATGCTTTAAAACCATAACCACTTCTATTCATTTACCCCTTCTAAACACGCACCGCGTGCTGTACGCGACATTAAGTGGTCCATCGAGTCGGATCTCGACCTACTCGTGTGTTTAGTTGGACTAAACCTGTATGCAGGGATGTCGCTGCTCCGCACACCCCCAAAGGGTGTTAAAACACGCAGTAAAACGCGCGCTACGGAGCAGTTGACTACCAAAAGTGAACAATTAGTGGTAAAATCGGTCAAAAGTGGTACAACCGCGTGTTCGTCGGCGGCGGCCCGCAAGAGGCTAGAATACGAAGCGGCGCAGAAGCAGGCCCGCATCGATCTCGATTTGGCCGAAAAGAGTGCTCAAATAGAAAAAGACTTGGTCTCAAAAAAGCTGCAAGCCGATTTAGCCGACTTGGAAGAAGAAAACCGCGGCTCGGTGTCCAAAAGTTCAAGAATAGTCGAGGCGTGGCTCGATGAACAAGATGGCGTCGCGTCGTCTACACAAAGTTATTGCGCGGAGAATGTCTGCAATCCACTAAATTCGATGCCAGTTAGAAAAGATCGCCAGTGTGATCCGTGTAACAAAACCTGGCACCATACCGATCAGCAACAGTACCACGTTGACGAGCGCCCGCCGCATGGCAACAGCGTCAGTCAGTTGACGGAGGCGTTGCACAAAGTATTTACAAAATGTAACGTTCGTGATAACAACAGAGAACTTCTTGCGCGCCTAGCAACATCAAAGGATTTACCGGTGTTCGATGGTGATCCTATGCAGTGGCTGCAATTCAAGGAGTCATATAAAGAATCGTCACACCTGTGCAGTTATAGCGATGCCGAAAACATTTGGCGATTACGAAAATGCCTTCGTGGTGACGCGAAAGAAGCCGTGTCATCGCTCCTTATCGGCAACACAACACCGCAAGCTATAATTGACACCTTAGAATTACGATTCGGTAGACCCGAGTGTATAATTAATAAAATATTCACTCAACTCAAGAAAATTCACCCTCTTCCTACTGCATACCATACAGAGATCGTGAATTTCGCAATAAAAGTAAAAAATTACGTCACAGCGGTTAAAGCTATTAAGCTACTTGAATACCTACAAAGCCCGGAAACGACGTCAATTGTGCTTTCAAAGTTACCGCCCGCTCTTATTAATAAGTGGGCCGAATACACCTACGATAGACAGGATAGTTCTATACCTAAACTAGAACTACTATCGGAGTTTTTGTATAGAGAAGCGACTATTGTCGCAACTTCAGGTGTGAGTTACGTACATAGTCAGAACGACGTGAGAAAGAAATATGATAATACGAAAACTCATTCAGTGCTAGCGTGCACTACTACCGCAGATGTAAAGTGCATATTTTGTCGTGCTTCTCCGACGCACTCTTTGGAAAAATGTGGCAAGTTCAAACGCGCTATGAGGCGTGATCGATGGCAATTTGTACGTGCAAAACATCTGTGCTACAAGTGCTTAGGCGCGCGGCATACTGAACCCGCCGCGTGCACTGCTGCTGACTGCAGCGAGTGTGGATATCCACACCATCATCTTCTACACTGGACGAAGCCTAACGCGTCCGCGGCGCCCGCCCAAGCGGACTCGCGACCGGTGGCGCCGGCGCCCGCAGCGACCGCGCGATCGGAGGCGCCGTGCCCCGCGGTGAACGTAGCGACCGCGCACCCGTCGGCAACCGACGAGTCGCGCCCCGAGGATACCGTTGCCCACACCACTGCGTCCACTACTGTTAGCGTATCATCAGTGCCAAAAGTGTTCTTAAAAATAGTGCCGGTTACCGTTCATGGCCCTAAAGACGATATCCACACTCACGCGTTACTTGACGACGGCGCCACCGTGACGCTGATCGCTGCTGACCTCGCTGATCAGGCGGGACTATACGGTAAGACGGTGACCATGCGCGCCCGCAGCGCGTGGGACTCCGGTGAGCTCGTGTGCCAAACGGAAACAGTAAGTTTTGACATTTCCAATAATACTACAGGTGATCATTTTAACTTATGTGCTCGTAAAATGAAAGAACTTAATTTACCTATTCAACGTTTATCGTGTATGGACCTTAGTAAATATTCACACTTTGATGAGAATAATTACGACTTTTGCAAATGTGATGCGCAACCTAAATTATTAATTGGACAGGATAATTATGACCTTATTGCTCCTATTTTGTGTTTAAAAAGTAATAAGAAAAATGAACCTTATGTTACAAAGACACCGCTAGGGTGGTGTATACATGGTGTTGTAAACAACATAAATATAAACATGTCAGCTGATTGTATTGCTAGTGATGACAGCGCGCAACATTGTTGTGATTCTGAGTTACACGAGTTTGTAAGAAAATCGTTCGCGTTAGAGTCAATAGGAATATCGAAGAAACCGCGACAGAATGCGGACGAGTTGCGTGCTATCACCATACTAAATAACACATGTGAATTAATTAATAACCAATGGTCTGTAGAATTGCCATGGAAATATGACAACTTTATTATGCCTGATTCTTATCAAAATGCTCTGAATCGTTTGAAGTCAGTTGAGAGAAAAATGTTAGCCGACAACGCTTACGCGTCGCGTTACCGGGAGCGTGTTCAGCATTTATTTTCGAATAATTATGCCAGGAGGCTAGACGAGGGGGAGTCTGGCGACCACGTTTGGCATCTACCACACTTCGGTGTGGACAATCCTAATAAAAAAAAGTTACGTTTAGTTTTCGATGCTGCAGCAAAAACGCAGGGTTATTCTCTTAATGATTTTTTATTGACAGGGCCGGACTTGTTGCAATCTTTATTTGGAATAATGTTTAGATTTAGAGAAAATCAAATTGGAGTTATTGCAGATATTAAAGACATGTTTCTTAGAATTAAAATTAAAGAAAAAGATCAACATGCACTTAGATTTTTATTTAGAGATGAAACCACTAAGGACGTTAAGGAATATGCTATGACGTCATTAATATTTGGCGCGAACTGTTCGCCTTTTATCGCGCAACATATTAAAAATAAAAATGCTTTAAACTTTAAAGATACTTACCCGATGGCTGTCGACGCCATATGTAAGCAACATTATATGGACGATTACATTGACAGTTTACCGGACACCAATCTTACAAAACAAATAATACAGGAAGTCTCCTATATTCACCAGCAAGGTGGATTTGAAATACGAAACTGGGCTAGCAACGTACCAGGTGTGCTGGAAAGTTTGCCGAAGGAAGCTCTGAGTGACAGCGCCTGTTGCGCCTTTGATAAAGATTCCAATCAATCTGAAAGGACACTCGGTTTATTATGGTATCCTGCTAGCGACGAGTTGGGATTCGATTTATCCCTGAAGCGTATACCAGGTGATATTGTAAACTTAAAACGCAAACCTACGAAACGCGAAATGTTGCGTATTATTATGTCAATATTTGACATTCACGGTTTTCTCGGTCCATTTACTATTAAAGCGAAAATTTTGATGCAGAAAACCTGGAAAACTGACTTACCGTGGGATCATGAATTACCAGAAGATTTATTTAAAATCTTTGCAGAGTGGATGACTCAGCTGAAAGCAATAAAAGATATTCGCATTCCGCGATACTTTTTTCAAGACCGCAATGCATCGTTGTGTTCGCCCCCCATAAACTCCGCCGCATGTGGGAGCGAGACAACACCATTAGAGTTGCACGTGTTCTGCGACGCGTCCCCGAGCGCTTACGCAGCCGTAGCGTATTGGCGAAAGAAGCACAATGATAAAGTGATAGTGTCGTTCATTGCAAGCAAAAGCCGCGTCGCGCCTACAAAGCTAGTTACAATACCTAGACTTGAGTTACAGGGTGCCCTATTAGCGTGCCGCTTAGCTCACACTATTAAGCAAGAACACAGACTGATACCTACTGCTACCTTTTATTGGACTGACTCAACTACCGTTCTGCACTGGATTAGAAATGAAAGCAGGAACTATAAAGTATTTATTGCGAATAGGCTCGGTGAAATCGACGAGCTGAGCAAAATACAAGAGTGGCATTATGTACCTACCGACTTGAACGTCGCTGATCTCGCCTCGAAGAGTAAAGATTATGAACTAAAAAGTAATTGTGGGTGGTTCTTGGGACCTTCCTTTCTGCACGACGATGACACGAATAACTGGCCGCAGGAACCTGAAAATAAAATAAAAATTAATGAAGAAATATTAGAAAAAATAAATATAATAAATGTACATAATAGTGTAAACAACTTACCTGTGCCGGAGCCGACGCGCTTCTCTAGTTGGTTGCGATTACTTCGAACAACTGGAACTGTTTTGCTGTTCATAGATAAATGTAAGAAGATAAAAACAAATGGACTTACCGACGAGTTGATGAAACGAGCTGAAACGTTATTACTTCAGCACTCGCAAGCTACCACTCTCCTTGGTGACATCTTGCTGTTGAAACAAAACAAGGAAATAAAACACGATAGCAGACTTCGCTCTTTGACACCCATATTGGACGACGCTGGGTTACTACGTGTTGGTGGACGGATAGGAGCAGCCAAGGGTGTAGCGATGGATACAAAATCACCTGTGATCTTAGATGGACATGACCACGTAGCTCGACTCATTGTCAAGTATTATCACAACCGCGCAGGTCATGGATGCAACGAGCTGGTGGTCAATGAACTGCGTCAAAAATATTGGTTGCTACGTCTACGCCCTACGGTCCGTACAGTTGCGACGCAATGCTTGATCTGTCGCATCAGGAAGGCTAATCCAAAGCCGCCACGACTTGGCGACCTACCAGAAGGTAGACTCACCCATCACCAAAGACCATTTTTGGGCCAGATGGATGAAGGAGGTGCTTCCCGATCTAATACCGCGCCGAAAATGGAGAGAGGAGGGTGCGCAATTGAAGATCGGTGACATGGTAGTGATAGTTGATCCTAACTCCCCCCGTAATTGCTGGCCTAAAGGTGTTGTACAATCCGTGTACCCCGGTGCTAACGGACGTGTAAGAGTTGTCGACATTAAAACCAAACAGGGCATACTTAAACGCCCTGCGGCTAGGGTAGCTGTATTTTAGTTTCTAGTGTTTACCGTTTTGAGTGTCATACGACACTGAGGGGGAGAATGTTGCGGATGGGATACAATTGTTTTACCTTATGTCATGTTTTTAGTTATTTTAATAAATGAGTCTGGAGAAACGCAAATCGGTAGCTAATCCGTGCCTCCCGTCACCGTGGAATCCTACGCGCATGCGCGCGTATGTACTTGTATTGCCCGCGCGCCGGCACGCGCCGCTTACCGCGCAGCGCCATCGTCAGTATCTCGGCAGCCCTCAGCCTCAGCGCACGCGTTCTGCGCTCCGCCCGCGGTACCCACGCGTTAGTCGCCGATAGCGTTTCGTTCCCGATACTTTAAAACCATAACCACTTCTATTCATTTACCCCTTCTAAACACGCACCGCGTGCTGTACGCGACAGTACCCATGTGATACCTGCAACAAAAGAAGCGTTAGAAATGTAATCGATAAATCTTGAAGAGTTGATTCCTCTGGCGTATTTCATTTTAAAATATTACTACCGACTTGCGCCTGTAGGGAAGGGTTAACGAATAATAATGAAACATGCCTAGAAATCTATTAAAATAAAATGTGTACAGGTACCCTGATTAAGAAACGTGCCAAAAATTTTACAAAATAAAATGTGCCAGGGGAATAACTCAAGATTTACCCTAATCTTGAAGCAATAAGATACTAATAGAATAACAAGCATAAGGGATAACATACATGCTGAAATTTGAGTCGGCTATTTCCCGAAAAGGGGTCATTGTACTCATCATTATGAACAACTTTTACTATGGGACCAACCCTGAAATCGCTAAAAAATAATCAGTTGGTCCCTACATTTGTGTTCACTTAAATCGATAAAAGACAAAGACAAAGACAAAGACATTTATTGCTCAAACTGTGTACATAAATGTAGGTGTTTATCAAAGTTTGGTATCAACAGCTTACCCAAACGGGTGTAGCAATAGTAGGTACAAACTATGAGGTCTGACACTACAATAACATATTTAAATATTTAACTTATTACTATCAGTTTATACCAAAATATTCATTTATAGTATAAAATACTTTTTGAATTAACCACTTTTTTAAAACTCTCTTAAATGACTTACTATCTAATTTTTTTATGTCTACAGGTAAATGGTTAAATACTCGTATAGCTGTGATATATGAACTTTTGTAATAGATTATATTATTTATATTTGGCAAATTTAAATCATATTTATATTATAAAATGTAGGGATCACCTGTTTTTTTTTTCGCGTTTTCAGGGTTGTTCTCATAGTAAAAGTTGTTCATAATGATGAGTCCAATGACCCCTTTTCGGGAAATAACCGACTTAAATTTCAGCGTGTATACAACGTGTTATTGAAATAACTGAAAACCTCTTAAAGGGTCATTGTACTCATCAGTATAAACAACTTTTACTATGGGTATCGCGGTCCTCTGCTGAACATAGGCGTCTCCAAAGTGCGCTACAAAAGTTGACTCCAAAATCCCGCGAACAAATTTGACATTTCAAAATAAACCATTTATTTTGCCACACATACATATATATTATCACGCCTGTTTCCCATTGGGGTAGGCACAGACTGGATTTCCACCTGCTACGATCCTGACACCTCTTTCGCTTCATCTACGTCCATTAACCTCGTCATAAATGCTCGCCGGTTTAGAGTACTCTTAACCTGGCATTTTTTGAGATCGCGATCAAATTTTGCCACACATACATAAAATATACATATTACATGCAAAGGTAACAGGACAAATTACTAAGAACACAATAAACCCATTCGCCACATTCTGGAGTCGACTACATTACGCGTAACGTAACGTAACTGTGCCGCTGTTAAGTGGGAAACAGGTGGCTGCGCAGTAGTATATCTTGCAACCAAGTCAGTATCGCGCATGCGCGGTAACGGCGGCAAGACTGATAGATTGTTCATCTGAGTGGCTAGGTGGCGGAGGAACGCATATTCTCGCTGTCTCAGTCATTCATTAATATTTGATGCATCCTTATGTCGTGCTCACACTTATTACGCTACTGTAGTTGCGCGGCCCTTCGCAGCCTGGTATCACAGCGGCATAGTTATATAACGCGTACTGTATTTTGTTTTAGTTTTTTGTCTTTAGTTGGGACGACAATTACTACCTATATTATCTGCCATGCATGTTTGTGCTAAGGAAAATAAAACTCTAGAAGTAAAGTTCACAATGTACTTTATTAGATCATTTTAGAAAAAAATAAAAACAACTAATGTTATTATATCGACTATTTAGTTTAGTCAACTACCTATACTATTTTTAATAGGACACTTGACTAATAATAATTTAGTTACAATTTTATAATAATTCAGTCTAAAGTATGAAATATTCCTTCAGAAAATATACATAGATAGATAGCCAAGCTGGTGACCAATCTTTTTAAACCTAGATTCGATTTTACAAAATTATATTACGTATCATACGCGTAAAATTGACTCTGCCCATGTGAAGTGAGCAACAAGTGGCTGCGCAGTAGTCAATTTTGTAACCAATGCAGTAGCGCGCATGCGCGGTCAAAGAGAATATAACCACTACGTTTAAGAGACGGGAGTTCTATAGAAAAAGATGAAAAACGTCGAATGTATGAAACGTGCACTAGAAATTAATACCTACAAAACAAAAATGAGACTGACGTTGGTTACGGCGGAGCTGTCAACATAATAACCAAATAGGGATGTGCTACTGATACACATTTTTTTATCGATACATTGCTATAAAAAATGCGTACAGGGTTCCCAATTGTTTTTTCTTGTTAAATTTTAGGTAGGCCCACTACACCAACGTTAACTCAGTAAAAGACACCAGTTAACCTAAGTTCACGTTGGCGAAAGTAGGAATAAGCTACAGTAGGTCTACTCGCGTTTTACGAACGACAAACGAAGTACGAACTTTCGTTCCGACTGATACTTACATAATAAAGATAGGCACATAAAAAAGGCACAATTAAGATAGACTACGGTTCATAGTCGTATACAATTTACCGGAGATGAGAAAAACAAACGTCAAAACACGATCATCGCATGTGATAAGGGAACGATGGTTGACCGGAGTAGCAAATTGTGCGATGAATCGTACGATTTATCGAATATCGTCGAACGGGAGTAGACCCCCAGGTGTCATAGATATAACGGGAGCACTACGTTTCCCCGAAACATGATCCACCGAAACACGTTTTACCTAAAACTATTCGTCGAACGCATCATTCCCCGATGCAACACTTGGTCGAAAAAGCACACAAATCCTGGCCGCTCACGACCCTCCAATGACACTTCCGACATTATTATTCGATTTCCGAAATTCAAATCAAGAACTTGTTTCACTTTTCTTTTTTATTCTCATCGTTTTTATTTCGTTCATTGTTTTTTTTTTAAGATTCGAAATTGGTATTTAAACACAATTAGTGTTTTTTTTACAATACTACGTGCTATGAACATCCATTTTAATCTGAAACAAGACAAAAAAGAGACATTGTAAAAAGGTATATATATTGTAACTAATTATTCAGAACAGCTAGCAGTAGTTCTATAATTTTTTATTATATTTTTCCCTTCTTTTCTGAACCAATTTTCATAATCATGAATATCATGTGAAAGTATGGGTAGGATCGTATAAACTTTGTACCCCTACTTAACTGTAAAACTTGGCTATTTATGGTATTCGATGCCTTTTACTTATTCAAGTATGGATAAAATCGTTCAACTTTTAATAAGATAAGATTTAACTGTGGTAAATAGGTGTTCGGAAAATATAAATTATTCTGGTAATACACGAAAGGGCATTAGCACTGGATTGCTAGCAAAACCACAGAATAATGAATATGGCAAAACCATTCAGTTAAAGTTTCTAGACATTTTTTTCTGGACACTCTAACTGGTAATTTCAGTAAGTTTAGTAATTTTGACGTCGGAAAGAGTAAAAACCGGCCAAGAGCATGTCGGGCCATGCTCAGTATTATAGGGTTCCTTAAGTAGGTCTAATTACAAACGAATCAAATCGAATATTAATCATTGCTATTTTAGTTTTTGCTTTTTGTTATCAATATAACACAAAGTTTCTTTTTGTGATTTTTTAAAATAGAAAGTAACTAAAAGAGCATTATTTGCTAAGATCATTTTTATCTAAGGTCAATGACCTATGAACTAGGACGTCTTAAGTATTTTTCAGTTTTCTCACTATAACTCAAAAATTTATAATCACATTATACTCGAAATAATTTTAAAAGAGAGTATTTACAAAATTCTATCAACGTGGAAGATTACAAGTTTCTACGCTGCATAGTTTGGAAATGGCAGGGGGGGACACACATTGTAAGCCACTTTGGTGGGCTACATTTCGCAGATGGTACACCTGATAAAAAAGTGATGTATGAAACATTACCTTCATTTTAGTAGACCTATTCAATGATAACCCACACGAGGGGTTGCAGCGAAAAAAATATTTTCATCCCCATTTCACATGTATGGGTGCCACCCCTAAAATACGTTACCAAGATTTTTTTATTCTTTTAAAATTGAGATCTATATCTAATCCATTTTTTAACAAAATTTCATTTACTTATGTTTATAACTGTAGAAGTTATTAAGCTGTAAAGGATTAGGACAGACACCACAGTTCCTAACGACAGGAGTCACACACCTGCTCCATAAATCAGGTAGTACCGTGGAACCAAAGAATAATAGGCCGATCACCTGCTTACCGACGGTCTATAAGGTTCTTACATCCATTCTGAGAGCAAAAATTAACTATCACATAGATAGTAATTCAATCATGTCTGCCTCTCAGAATGGATGTAGGAATGGGTCTCGCGGTACTAAGGAGCTGCTCCTCATAGACATGGCCATTAGCCAACAGGTTCGCCGCTCCAGAAAGGATCTGTCGACATGTTGGATAGACTACAAGAAGGCGTACGACTCTGTGCCACATACATGGCTTATGAGGGTGCTGGAATTGTATAAGGTTAATGCAACTCTGCGCACCTTCCTTGAGTCGTGTATGGGGCAATGGAGGACGGTCCTTCACTATCCAGGATGTCAACAGACTCGAGGGAGTGGAGAACCAATCAGGATTGAGCGCGAGCGCGGTATATTCCAGGGCGATAGTCTGAGCCCACTGTGGTTTTGCTTAGCCTTGAACCCCTTGAGCACATTGTTAGAGGGCTCAGGGCGGGGCTATAGGTTGAGAAGAGGTGGTCAGGTGATATCCCACCTTCTTTACATGGATGATTTGAAACTGTTTGCCCCCACAAATTCTCATCTGGTGGAGTTAATGAAAGTAACTGAAAATTTCAGTAATTCCATTAGGATGGAATTTGGTGTGGACAAATGTGCAGTCATGCATGTAAAGCGGGGGGGGGATTATGGAATCTATTGGAACCCAACTTTCAGATTCCATAAACCTCAGTAGGCGTGGGTCGTTTCATGATTTCTGTGAAACGAAACGTAACCAGTGACGGCGAAGCCGTCACCTGTTTTAATAACACGTGATTTTAGTAACTGGTTTTTTTTTCAAATACTGTTACTGTGATTTTATCGAAGCAGTGATTCAACCAAAGTGTTACAGTTACTTGCGAAACGTAAAAATTTAGTGACTGCGTTACTTAAACTAGCTTTAAGTTTTTGGATCGAATACGTTTTTGCAGTTGGTGTGCAGTTACATCACATACGTGATACTAACTCACAGAAACTTCCTTTCATACTTTATTCAGGCTTAGGACTGACTGCAATAATTGAAAACCTCTTAAGGGGTCATTGTACTTATCAGTATGAACAACTTTTACTATTGGACCAACCCTGAAATCGCGAAAAAAAACAGCTGTTCTCTACATTTGTGTTCAAATAAATCGACAAAATGTAGGGAACAGCTGATTTATTTTCGATTCAAGATTTCAGGGTTGGTCCAATAGTAAAAGTTGTTCATACTGTTGAGTACAATGACCCTTTAAGTGGTTTTCAGTGATTTCAACAACACGACACACAATTTTATTAACCGACGAAAAAAAGGAGGAGGTTCTCAATTCGACGCGTATATTTTTTTTTTTTTTTTTTTTTATGTATGACCTCGCATAACTTTTTACAGAGTGGTCCGATTTTGATGATTCTTTTTTTAATCGATAGGGTATATCTCGAAGTTGGTCCCATTTAAATTTCAAAATCAAAATCCACCCCTAAGGGTAGTAAAACAGGGGATGAGTGTTTGTTCACCCACTGAATTCTTACCTGTTAACCGATTCTGTTGAAAATTGACACACATAAATATAGTTCTAGACACTACGTCATAATGGAGACCTGGAGTTATAGATTTTAACCACAAAAAAATGAAAAATAAAACTTTTTAACAAAAAATTGAACCGACGAAAAGAGAAACTGAAAAGCGAAAAATAACTAATTATGAGTCGGCGCCAAACAACCTATCAACGAAAATCATTAAATTACTTTAAATAAATAATAAAAACAACGTCACATTAAATACATCGTGAAATTTTCAACGATAAACAATAACTTTCCAAAAATGTGTTCTCCGCTCGGCCAGTTGCAACTTGCACGCATGCACTTTGCTTGTTAAAAGTTCGTTTGGCGCCGACTCATAATTAGTTATTTTTCGCTTTTCAGTTTCTCTTTTCGTCGGTTCAATTTTTTGTTAAAAAGTTTTATGTTTAGTTTATTTATAGTTCTAACACTGGCCTCCGTTCACCAATTCGACGAATGGCAGCAACATATAATGAAACATTCGAACAGATTGATATTTTTGCATGCTCCATGAAAAGGTTTCGAAGCCTTTTATATGAGACACTTCTAGGATAATGGTTCTTTTTAATATTTTTATAATAATAACAGCTGTCTTGCATGTACAGCTCATTTCCTAGCGACTTAAAGCTTTATACACTTTATGGTAATCTGTGAACAGCGCTGTGGGCTACATTATTATTTATTTACATAAGTTATATAATTAGTTATATTATATAATGTAGCTGTTTGTTGTTCCTCTTTTAATAAATAAAATAGTTAATTTACACGACCTACACTCAAAGAGATTTAATATAGTAAATATTTAATGTCTTTGCCTACACTATTTACCTACTTACTAGTATACACTTACTTATATTAATTGAACGGGTTATAAAGAAATAATTACAAAAAATGCACGGAAGTAACTTTTGCAGTCAATAATAAAATTAAATATAATAATCAACTCAACTAAAACAAATTTGAAATTATACAACAATACCATTTTTTTTTCTTCCCGAGCCGTTCGACAGACCGATTGTTTAAAAATAATGACCAGTCTAAACGAATCTCTAAGTTTAAAGTAATACGTATGAAAATCGGCAAAAGGGCCTGCCACATGTACCACTCTCGATCCCTCGGGTAGCCGGTAGGTACCTGATTTGGGGGCGCGAAAGAAACAACATGTGCCGTGCGCTCGCAACATGTTTTTTTCTTCGTTTCTCTCGTCACTGCATTGTTAAGTAGCTACTTACGAAAATCACGTGTTTGAAAAATCACTAGTTTGTCGTTCGACTCGAAACCAGTTATTCGGCTACATGCCCCGTAGCTAGTTATTGTAAATGGTGACGTGAAATAACGTCCATACCTAAACCTCAGATCCCTCTCTTCAACCGAAACCTACAAATATTTGGGTATGGCGGAGGCGTTAGGCATCAATGAGACTGACATGAAGCAATCGCTAGGGGAGCGCTTCTATGGCCGCCTGACAAAAGTACTGAAAAGTCTTTTGTCGGGCGGAAATAAGGTGCGCGCCTTCAACGGTTGGGTCATGCCGGTCTTGATGTACTCTTTCGGCATACTCAAATGGACTCACAGACTGAACTTGACGCCCTGGATAGGAGGGTTCGTACACTGTTGACTGCTTATCGAATGCATCACCCACGTTCATCGGTGATGAGGCTGTACATCCCGCGGAAGTGTGGGGGCCGAGGCTTTCTTAATGCCAAGACCCTTCACAACCGTGAGGTGTGCAATCTCAGGGAGTATTTTATCCAAGCCGACGTGGGGATGCATCGAGATGTAGTTGCAGTGGACAAAGAAAAGAAAGAAATTAAAGAAAGGGGTGCATTAAAAGAGCCTCCACGAGTGACGATATTTAATTGATCGTCCGGCGCACTCTGGGTAGTCAGCCCCGCTATCAACCTGCTGACTGGCTAATCGTTTCCCCACGACATAAGCTATTATTATTATGTAGCTCATGTCGACACGAAGAAGAAGAAGTGGACAAAGGACTGACCCCGCTCTCCTTGGCTAAAGAGAACTGGCGCAAACCGGTAGTACTTGATACCACTGACCGCAAGGAGGTATGGCAGAGCAAGGAGCTTCATGGACGCTTTTTCCGGGCCCTTCATGGGCCCGATGTAGACTTTTTAGCGTCCGTATCCTGGCTGCGCTTCGGTGATCTCTTCGGAGAGACCGAAGGTTTTGTCTGTGCAATTATGGACGAAGTTATCATGACGAACAACTACCGGAAATATATTGTAAAGGACGGCACAGTTGACATATGTAGGGCATGCCACTGTACCGGGGAATACATCCGTCATATTATTTCTGGTTGTTCTCGTCTTGCTAACGGCGAGTATTTGCATAGGCACAACCTAGTAGCCAGGATTATTCACCAGCAACATGCGCTGAGATACAGCCTTGTGGGCGCGGAAGTACCATACTACAAGTATGTGCCCGACCCAGTTCTTGAGAATGACCATGTCACGTTGTACTGGGACCGATCTATCATCACCGACAGGACTATCGCTCACAACAAGCCTGATATAGTGGTGATAGATCGTTCAGAGCGCCGCACAATGATTGTTGATGTTATTGTCCCGCATGACGAGAATCTCGTGAAGGCCGAGAAGGATAAATAAATCAGATACCTTGACTTGGCACACGAGGTTATCGACATGTGGGATGTTGACTCAGCAGTCATTGTACCGATTGTTGTTACGGCCAATGGCTTAATAGCCAAGAGCCTCGATCTACATCTTAGGAGGCTCGCGTTGGGCAGCTGGGTCAAGGGCTTGATACAGAAAGCGGTACTCCTGGATACGGCGCGTATCGTCAGGAAGTTCCTCTCTCTGAGGCCCTGACCACCGGTAGTTTGGTCCCTGTTCCCGATGCCGGTGGGCTACTATTTTTTATATTTTTAAATGTTTTTTTCATATTTTTTATAGAAATATTTAAAAATGTAAATAATGTGTAAATAAATGAATAAAGGAATAATAATAAGGTTTTTATTATATTTTTTGTTTGTAAAAATATTTAAAAATGTAAAAAATATGTAATTAAATGAATAAATGGCAAAAAAATAAATTAATTTATTTGCAACCCACACAATACAGTATTTTGTACAAGTTATAATGAAAAGAATAATTAGAAAATTGGGTATAACACATTCAGGAAGGTGAGGACGCTGATACCTAAACTATGCCAGGCGGGCGCGGGCGGGCATGCGGAAGGGGACTGGGGACATAGGGAGCTACACCAACATACACACACTTCAATGAAGCGGCTTGTCATTAATCCATGCTTTTGTAAACAAATTATTGCTATGATAACAAGGTATGTGATGGTCAAGTTTGGTTGTGGTGTCGGCGTGACTGTAGTAGACGTCGAGGGTGGCGATAGTGGTGAACTACGTTCTGGTATAACGAAATATTCAGTGCTCATCTCGAGTCTGTGGGCTTCAGTGCGTGCAGGGCGCCGTAGGGGAGGTGCCATCTCCGGCTGTTCGTCGTCTTCCTCGACTGAGAGGTTTTGTTCCTCGTAGTCGTGCTCGTAGACGTCGTCATATTCATTTTCGGCGTAGTGTTGTGCGGAGGGGGCGTTGCGCGGCGCGTACGCGGCCGGCACGCGCGGCGCGAGGCGGTCCCCGAAGCGGGCGGCGTGGGCCCCCGCCAGCGCGGCCAGCGCGGGCCCCCGCCAGCGCGGCCAGCGCCGCCGTGACGAGCAGCGCGCGCACCGCTCCTCCCGCCATCAGGCCGCCGGGGCCCTCAGCTGCCCGAGTCTCGCTGTAGACACATCCGCGGTTGTCTTCTTATCTCTGCAATAGATAAATTCGGCGTCAGTCATGCAGCGATATATCCGTCTCGACACGAATCGCGACGTTTCGACTCTGCGATAACCAAACAAAGAATCTCCCGGCTAAACCGGTTCGACAGTCGCCTTGCACCTCCTAGGAGCCCTAACTTAACCGATTTGGTATTCTTTGTCGTTTTATTTTAGGTCGTTAAGATTGAAAAAGCCGAGGTAACGCTTACATTCTGAATGCCCACAATTTATTTTTAAAATCTTCTAGGTTCGAGTCTCTAGGGCGGGGCAGCTGCCCCCCTCCCGGCGACGCCCATGACGTGTAGGCCCATGTTAACCCCTCCTAACATGCTACTATTAAATCAACATTACCATATTTGGTCTTGGTTTTGTGTCTTTGCACCTATTTAGAATGTACCTAGTGGCGTGCAGTGGCCTACTTCATTTGAATTTAAGTATGGTCTAAGTTATTTATTTTTGTATGTAGGATGATTAATTTAGCATTAATAGGTCTATTAAAAGATAAATATTCATCCTACTTTGAAAAAAAGATAATAACTTACACCACTATTGAATTTGAATGAGGAAGGCACTGGGTACTGCCTAATTGCCTATATGCAATGCACGCCACTGTGTACCATCTTCTGTACCACATTTTAAGCAAATAATAGTTATTTGTTATACAAGAGTGCAAAGTTGCTTTTTAACCGCGTGCTCAATTTTGATGCTCGAGCAAGCGAAGGATCCTAAAATTGAATCACGAGCGCAGCGAGTGATTCAAAAGTTAGAATCCTGAGCGTTAGCGAGGAAATCAAAAGAGCACAAGGTGAAAAATCTTTGCACTCGAGTGCAACACGTAACTTTTCATCCCACCTCAGCGAGGAAATGACTAAATGCAAAAAAAAAAACATTTACAATCACAAGATACTTTTATTTCAGTTTAGGTATTAACTACTACATTATGATAGGTAAGTATTACAGAATAATCTTTAAATTGTAACAAATAATACTTAGGTATACCTAATTAAGAAAAATTTAAAGTAACGTTGCTACAGTTACATAAGTTGAGAGTAATATTTTTGTTAGGTACTGTAATGTTGGTGTTAGTGACTTGTGTACTGTTTTTCGGTAAACTATCTGTCATACTTAATAGTTGTACCGATTCATCGGATTCCCTTGGCGTAAATGAGCAAAACGTTTTCTGAGAAAGTTTTGGTTCCTTTATCTAGTCAGGCTTTATCAAGTGTATGTACAGTCAACAAATCGGAATCATGACCCACCCAGCAGATAATTCGTTTGAAATCATCAAAACAATAAGGTTTTCTTCTATGCTGCACTTAGGACATTTAAAATATTTTATTGGTAAACTGTCACTGTCACTTGCTAAAAAAATTGATAGATATAACATACTTATGTTGCCAGGGAAATATCTGTTTAAGCAAAATTTAACCTAATTGTATTAAATGTCTGTAGGATATTAGGCTTATCGTGGGTCATGATTCCGATTTGTTGACTGTACATTCAACAATAAAGAAATTGGTTTACACTTTACTACGGACTTATAAATTCATGTTGAACTTTATGTTACAGGCATTAAGCATTTTTTACATGAAGATTTTAAAGGCAATAGACTGTATGTAACGAGAGCACGAGAAAGCTTCTTGGAAAGATTGCAGAGGGAAAGACAACTGGCACAAAAGAAAGATGTAGAAAAGGTAAAAAATATTCACTTTTTAGGGTTCCATACACAAAGGGTGCCAAACGGGACCCTATTACTCTCACTACGCTGTCCGTCCGTCCGTTCGTCTGTCCGTCTGTCTGTCACAGGGCTGTATCTTTGTAACGGTAATAGATACCGATAACCGATAACCGGATGTAATTTTAACAGAATCTGTGTTACTATAGTGCCTGCCTATCACAAAAATACTAAAATTAAAAAACCGGCCAAGAGCATGTCGGGCCATGCTCAGTATTATAGGGTTCCTTAAGTAGGTGTACAAACGAATCAAATCGAATATTAATCATGGCTATTTTAGTTTTTGCAATAATCGGCAGCATTCGCGACTCAGAGCGTGTTGTTAGTAGGGCCATCTAGCGATAAATTCAAGAAGCCAAATTTAAGAAGTCTGATTGATGTCAAAGTTACTTTTTGTGATTTTTTCAAATAGAAAGTAGCTAAAGGAGCATTATTTGCCATAATAATTTTTCTCTAAGGTCAATGACCTTTGAACTAGGACGTTTTAAGTATTTTTCGGTTTTCTGTCTATAACTCAAAAAATTATAATCACATTATACTCGAAATAATTTTAAAAGAGAGTTTTCACAAAGGTCTATCAATGTGGAAGATTATAAGTTTCTACGTTGCATAGTTTAGAAATGGCAGGGGGGGGGACACATTGCAAGCCACTTTGGCGGGCTATATTTCGCAGATGGTACACCTGATAAAAAAGTGGTGTATGAAACATTACCTTCATTTTAGTAGACCTATTCAATGATACCCCACACAATGGGGTGCAGCGAAAAAAAATATTTTTTCCCCATTTCACATGTATGGGCGCCACCCCTAAAGAACGTAAAAACTATTTTTTTATTCTTTTAAAATTGAGATCTATATGCAGACTATTTTTTAACAAAATTTCATTTACTTATGTTTATAACTGTAGAAGTTATTAAGCTGTAAAGGATTAGGACAGACGGACAGACGGACAGACGGACATACGGACAGACAGACAGACGGACAGACGGACAGACGGACAGACGGACGGACATGACGAAACTATAAGGGTTCCTTGTAGGACTTCGGAACCCTAAAAAGAGTCTAAAACTAAAGGGTGTCCCCATACAAGAAACCTCGAAAAACATGCAATTTTTTCAACGTTTTTAGGGTTCCGAAGTCCTACAAGGAACCCTTATAGTTTCGTCATGTCTGTCCGTCTGTCCGTCTGTCCTAATCCTTTACCGCTTAATAACTTCTACAGTTATAAACATAAGTAAATGAAATTTTGACAAAAAATGGAATAGATATAGATCTCAATTTTAAAAGAATAAAAAAATCTTGATTACGTCTTTTAGGGGTGGCGCCCATACATGTGAAATGGCGATGAAAATATTTTTTTCGCTGCACCCCCTCGTGTGGGGTATCGTTGAATAGGTCTACTAAAATGAAGGTAATGTTTCATACACAACTTTTTTATCAGGTATACCCTCTGTGAAATACAGTTCGCCAAAGTGGCTTGCAATGTGTCCCCCCCCCTGGCATTTCTAAACTATGCAACGTAGAAACTTATAGTCTTCAACATTGATAGACCTTTATAAAAACTCTCTTTTAAAATTATTTCGAGTATAATGTAATTATAAATTTTTGAGTTATAGTGAGAAAACTGAAAAATACTTAAGACGTCCTAGTTCATAGGTCATTGACCTTAGAGAAAAATGATCGTAGCAAATAATGCTCCCTTAGTTACTTACTATTTTAAAAAATCACAAAAAGAAACACACTTCTTAAATTTAGCTTCATAAATTTAGCACTAGGTGGCGCTGTTTGCAAAAACTAAAATAGCAATGATTAATATTCGATTTGATTCGTTTGTAATTAGACCTACTTAAGGAACCCTATAATACTGAGCATGGCCCGACATGCTCTTGGCCGGTTTTTGTTCCTGCTCTATCTTCAAAACTGTAATACATACCAGCGTCAAACTTGGTCTGATTATATTGCATACTATGTAGTATAGCAACAAATACAAAAAATAGGGCAAACATAGACATATGATACCTGCGTAAGAAAGAGATACAAAAATTCATATGTCGCGCATGGTGCGATCATGTCTTTTCGGTTTAAAGAACTTTATGAACACACACAGTAACGCGACCAAGACGACGCGTGATAGCGTAATAGCCTCACCCGCGACCTAGCCGAGTGTCTTTCAATATATGTATTAAATATCTAAGTGTTATCTAATTATCTCTCAACACACTTCCTTATGTCACTGCGGTGCCTAACACCGTAGTGACACCTTTTCTTTTGTAGCGGACTGCGCAGCTTACCTGCATAGACTCTAACCGTATCAAGACGGACGGACGTGACGAAACTATAAGGGTTCCTTGTAGGACTACGGAACCCTAAAAAGGAGACACAATACCCGAGTGTTCCTGCGAAGACGAATAGGAAGCCACTTGAGAGTTTTGCGAAAGTCAGAGACGTGGTCGTACTTGTA
The DNA here is from genome assembly GCA_949699075.1 of Asteroscopus sphinx. Lineage (NCBI taxonomy): Eukaryota > Metazoa > Arthropoda > Insecta > Lepidoptera > Noctuidae > Asteroscopus > Asteroscopus sphinx. Next base: position 312,877 of record CATIWT010000008.1, on the reverse strand, counting down.
AAGGTTGTCGGTAGTGGCTTCCAAATGAAAGACGTATTGTTAGGTAAAAGTACGTTATATTGTCTCCACCTCTAACTTAAGACTAAGCGCGCGCGCGCTAACAACTTGAAAGTACATAATTCTTACTTACTTATAATTAGCTTACGTTTAGGTAATATGATTAACCTACACACTACACGACCCCCTTATTTTTTTTAAAATAAAATAATAATAAATCATTATTTTATTTTCATACAAAATGAGGAAGTACATACCTAGAAATAAACAAGTCATTACAATGCGAATAACAATAAGTAGATACATTCTGTAATTCAAAACTATTCTCGTAATCGAGTTGGTATCATATAACATTTCCATTCCCAGGGCTCCGTTCCCATGCCTGATACCTAATGATAATGCTTAGTTCGATTTTTATGTACTGTTACATGTTTATTGTTAATTTCTATAATTACATTTTAAGTCTTGAATAACACGATAAGGGCCTGTATACACTAAGTCTAACTTACGTGCTTCTTCATTTCATAACAAAACTATCATTTATCTTATAACTTATATCATTACTATTCTTATCATATTTTAGCAAACTAACCAAACTATAGTCATCGAAATTATATAGGTAGTGGTTGAACACTATTTGTCAAATTACTAGATAATAATATGCACTTTCGCCCGAATACTAACTCGAAAGGAGTGTAACAAGTCTCATTGTATTTATCATTTGTTGAACACCTGCGTGCCCAGTGCCCACTATACGGCAATAAATGAAAATCATTATTATTATTTGACTCATCACTAGTGATAGTCTGTACTCCGCTTAATATATTAATAATGTGCGGTCCGGACCGCTGTCTTTATATATTTTTTATTAAATACGATATAAATCGTTTTGTATTAAAGCTTTTTTTTTAACTTTATTTATTTCACTTAATTGTACCAAATCTTTCAACAGTGCGCCTCGCGCAAAAGTTGATAAAGAGTTTGGATTTATAGAAATTGTACTTTTGGGTTTTTGATACACAAAACAATGTTATTGTTTTTCAGTATCTCGCGCGCATCTTTATATCGTCCTTGGTAAGTTTAGGAACCTCGACGACAGCCGGTTGATCTGACCGGGTATCGTGGGAAATTAGTTTTGATCTTTATATCCTTGAAATCAGTTAATTGTTCTACCTTTTTTTCCATACTTCGCGTCATCACACATGCCATACTTTCACTCATGCCTTTCAAATCCTCACTTGTTATAAGAACTCGAGATAACATATTTGCAGCTATATTATCCAAGCCCTTAACATACACACATCACGTCAAAATCATAATCTTCTACTCGTAATCGAAACTTTTTAACCGACTTGATGGGGTAGTCATAGTCATGTACTCATATTAAATAGATATAATAACGAATTATACTGTACAGTCCGGATTATTACCGTTTGTACCTACTGTATAATAAACTTACGGCCATATAAATACGGCCTAAAGTGGAATCCTTCCATAAAAACGAGACGCAATTGAACTTTGTAAAAATACGCCACTTAATATCTCTTTAGGCAAAACAATACATTCGCTATCTACTGACACGGGGACGTATCTTATTACTTCGCATCGTTGTGGTACGAATATGACATAGAGGCATTTAAATCTCTTTGCCATTACTAAACAAACTTTTATTATGATAGTCTAACTTAGATCTAAATTTAAAAAAATCTTATCCCACAATTCCATCTGTATTACCTACCGGGATTTTTTTTTAAATTATAATAACACTACATTTTCGCTCAATAATTTCAAATAAACATAACCAACAGAAGTTAAATTTCCTCCTATGCCCTTAATAGTAATATTTGATTACTGATATTTTATGTGTCTCTATAATAAATATGATCATTTTATAATTCAAATTGATGCACCTGATTCAATAAAATTATGAATTTTTGTACCGTGTAATACAAATGTTGCGTGATTAATGCCTTCTAAAGTGAACACCTGCTTAGACACGACTAGGAAACCAATTTTTTATTTTTTTTTGATAACGACTATTACTGCGACCACGATTAAATATAATTTGAGCATGTTACATTGTTTTTTATATATATAACATGCTACTAGATCGATGGCATCGATTAATTAGCGAGTCATCTTATCATCATCATCATTCATCAACGGCACGGTTTTGATTTCGTACTCCATTATACTTTTATTTTTTCCTTATCGAAATCAATAATTTTTGGTAAATCAAAGTTATTTTACTAACTAATTCTTTTATTAGTGTAATTGTATAAGACCACTGCTTGGTTTTAATTTCAAATATTATGTTCAACCACAAAATATTCGTATTCTGTACACAAATTATTCGATTCTAATATTTTTATTTTCATTATTTTTATTTTTTTCTTCTTTTTGGACCTACTTAATTTACGTAAATTAACATATTTAAATCTTATCTAATATCTATATATGATTTAGGATCTATATCCTAATTCTGTAGTCTAACAATACATTTTTATACACTTTTATTATACCTAAAACTTACTGCCTCTAAATAAATTTTCCGTAAACACTCTTTATTTCGCACTTTTTTTTTTCCACTCACTTTATTTTTGAATTAGTTTTTTCTTTTTACACTTTTTCATCTTGATTTTGAACTCGTCACAGTCTTTTACATAATCTTCTAAACAGCGCCCGCATTCTCTGCAATACGACCCCTGCGCGCCGACATCTTAATTTGCAGGCATTGTAGGATGTGTCCGTCCAATTCCGCATTAATCCATCGCTTGTGGCAATTTTTGTAAAAATGATAAGCGCCATATAATGCAGCTATTCCAAAAAACGCCATCGAAATTGAGTGCTGAGGTGATTGCCAATGTCCTTTAGAAGCTCATCATTGGAACTCGCTCCGGCCGCATTCTGTGCGACGATGACCTCTTCCTTTGAGTAGGACTTTCCCATGACGAAAACCGACGAATACGACACCGAAAATTTATCAAAATTATCCACTTGACCCACTGTAACCGATGGCCATGGCCCCTGGTGGCAGGGTCGCCATGTAAAGGTTGTCGGTAGTGGCTTCCAAATGAAAGACGTATTGTTAGGTAAAAGTACGTTATATTGTCTCCACCTCTAACTTAAGACTAAGCGCGCGCGCGCTAACAACTTGAAAGTACATAATTCTTACTTACTTATAATTAGCTTACGTTTAGGTAATATGATTAACCTACACACTACATACTTTCTAAGATTGATGACAAAACGGATACACAAATTTTGCAACCTCTCAAGTTTATTTAAAAGCTCCTCAGTGGCATCCAAATAGCAGGCGTCAGCATAGTCTATAATGGGCTGTATGAGAGTTTGGGCCAGGGAAATTTTAGTTTTTTTATATTGTTTTAAAGTAAATTTTAATAATGTGGTTCCGGAAAGGAACAGATATTGAACCACTATGAAAATTATACGCACTCCAAGTTTTACAATGGAACCAATTCTGAAATCATGAATGAAAATAAAAACTGCTGTGTAACTTTGATCGAGTTATGTATCAGATTTTATTAACAGCTTTTTTGTTTGCTCTTGCCTTGTCTCTTTTCACCGAGCCATCAGATGCGGTTGATCATCAGTATTTTACATGGAGCGACTGCCATTAAACCTCTGAAACTCAGTTACTGGTTAACACCTACATCCTAAAGTTAGATAGTTGTCAGAGATATTCGTATGGCAACTGGGACCGACTAGAACTGGGTGCTCTCTAAAGCCCGAGGGGTCTCAATGTGCAAGGAAACGGTAGCTTAACCTCGGAGATCTTGCAATTCATTAGAAAGAAAGAAAGAAAAAATTTTTTTTTTTCTGTAAAGGCGAGAGAAGAAAATGAAATGACACATTCACAATGCCTGTAAAAGACTAAAAAAGGCCCCCATCTCAGCATATGCTACAACACCGAAATTTTGTAGCACTGGTTTTCATTACTCATAGCCATGAGACCCTTTGCTCTTACCTTGTCTAATGATGCTTATTTCCATTTCCAGTTAGCAAGTTCTCCTCTATGGTCGTGGTGCCGCGCCGGCTGGATGTTCACCGACTGCTTCCTACTCCTCAGCGGTGCGCTGACGGCTCACAGGATATCTGACAATGATACGGGAGCTCCTAGGAGACTGTTCTCCAGATATCTGAGGTATTTCAGTATGAATTAACTGACAAATCATCGAAAGCTGCTGAAGAAATCCTTATGTTTGTAACTTGATTCTAATTGGCTTGCTTAAGATTAGCCATCCTACTTAATATTATAAATGTGAAAGTTAGTGAAGATATTTGGATATTTGCTACTCAATCACGCTGTAAGCACGATGAAATTTGGCATACGGATTAACATATAGGCAATTTTTTATCCCGTGAAAGTTCCCGTGCGATGCGTGATAAACGAAATCGTCGTGGGCGAAGTCGCGCGTATAGGCTAGTATCGTATAATTTACAAAATTTTCAATATTTAGTCACAATAGAAAAAAGCACGCCTACGTAAATATTTTAGAACATCATGCTACTTATTGCTCTTACAAAATGTCAGGCACTTTCAATCCATGTCCGTATTATGGACACACGAGTTATAAGTTTGCAGAAAGTTGAATAAAACAATGTTTAGGTATAGGTATATTATTTTAATTTAAGTTAAAAAGTGGTAGGATAGGAGTTTGCAAAAGTATATTTATATAGGTTGTAGTTTTGAATACGTTCATGTAAACAGTTGTTTCATAAACTAAAAAAATATATGGCTAATAATAACCGAATAATTTTGATGTGTTTTATTTGTGGAAAACTGAATATGACTGCTCTTTCATAATATCTATCGTCTACCAGTTCCATGTTAGAGTATTGTTGTGTCATTAGAACATATTCTTACACTGAAATCACTGATCACTCAGTCAGTCCTGCTACCAACCTGCTGACTGGCTAATATTTTCCCCACGACACGAGCTATTATCATTATGTAGCTCATGTCGATACAATAGAAGAAGACTGATCACTGTAATTCAGAGTATTATACTATTTTTATTTCTAACAAGCGACCCTTCCCGGCTTCGCACGAGCGCATTTTATTTTTTTAATCATTTCTTTCATACATACCTTTTTTTACGTGGGGAAATCCTCATGGACGTACTTCATCCGGGTAAGGCAGTGCCAGTGTTGGACTCTTACCGACTAAAACCAGCACGGTGTTCCTCTTCCAACCATTAACCGGGGGCGTGGGAAACTTGTATTCGTCCAACCATCCCCGGCAGGTCCCGGTTCGCCACTAGTAGGCGAAGTAGGCGAACCCCTTCTCCCCGTGCGGCATCATTGGCTGCACCCTTCTCTTGACTGGCGCTCGCGGAACACGACGCTCCACCGTCACGGGCTTTGATTGATCGGGCGGCGGGCTACCCCGAGTCCGCCGCCCGCATGACTCCTAGAGTGGCTGGAGGTCAGCGTACGCCCTCCTGCGACGCCCGGTCGGTGGGAAGAGAGGTCGTTGCCTCTCGAACCCTCTCCGCCGCCTCCTTAGTGAGCATCAACTGCTCGTAGAAGGTGACGACGCCTTCCCAAGCGGTCTCGCTCCCGACCGTAGACACAACCACGGCCGGAAGCAAGAGGTCACTGCCGCCTACTGCAGTGATGATATCACGGCGCTGCGTTGCCCAAGCTGGGCAGTCCTCCAGTATGTGCCACGCCGTGTCCTCTGGGCATCTCCCAGTGATGACACTCGGTAGTAGGCTCCCGGGCTATGCGACACTGATACTTCCCGAAGCAACCGTGCCCCAAGAGTATCTGCGTCAGCCGGTAGGTGAGGGTGCCATAGCCCCTCTCCAGCCACTCCTCCATGACGGGCCTTACCGCCGCTATTGCGGCGTGCCCTGCGCTGGGTTGCGCTAGTCGGTCCTCCCATTCAGCCACTAGAATCTGGCGGACCTCGCTCCGATCAGGTGGGCCCTCATTCTGATGACACCTCAGCGCAAGGTCTCTCGCCTCCAGATCCCAGGGCATTGATCCGGCTAGAAGTCTCGTCGCCTCAAAGGATACCGTACGATATCCTCGTATCACCCTGTTGGCCATCGCACGCTGCGGCCTACGCAGCAGCGTGACATTGTCAGGGTGTCCGCCTACACTGGAGCCCCATAAAGGGCCATGGACCGTACGATTCCCCTTTCATATATACCTTTTTTTTTTCTTTTTTTTTGCCTTGGGGAAATTTCATGGACGCACTCCGCCCGGGGTAGGTGGAGCCAGTGTCGGACTCTTACCGACTAAAACCACCACGGCGTTCCTTCAACTACCTTAGCCGGGGGCGTGGGAACCCGTGAGTATTCACACAACCACCCCCGACAGGTCCTGGCCCGCCACAAGCAGACGAGCCCCTTCTCCCCATGCGGCCTAACGTTGGCCGCACCCTCCTAGGCAGCGTACAAGGAACACTGCACGCCACCTCACCACATGGGCCTTTACCAGCTGCGCCAACTACGCTGGCTGTGCTAGCTACGCCAGCTGCTGGTCGGGCAGCAGACTACCCCCAGTCTGCTGCTCGCAGGCCCTACCTCCCGTAATTTTTTATAGAGGTTTTCTTCCTCGCGGTCCGGGCGGTGAAGCCAAGACCCTCGGTCCCAAGAGGCGCGAGAACACTACTCAGCGGGCAATCCTGGGGTTACGAGATCGACGGAGGCAGGGAAAGACAGTCCCCCCGCTGCCTGCCCAGTGGCAGGGTGAGTGCACACCGGGCCCGCCCCTGCTCCTCCACTATGCCCTCTGTTGGCAACAGAGGGACACGTGGAGCAACTCCCCACTGGCCTAGAACGGGCCCCTCCCGCGCCAGAATATTCGCCAAAGGCAATAAAATCCCCCGAAGGTTAATCCCTCGAAAAGATTTTATTGCCCGTGCCCAGGATGCACCGGCCAAACAACTGCCGTTCCCTCCAGACGTGTCCAGAAGGACAAGCAGCCGTCAGGCACACGTGGAGGTTTTCTGGCCAGCACCCCATATCCTGTACCCCTGCTAGTTAAGGATTATAGGATTATTTTTTGGTATTGATGGTCATTGATGGTTTTCTGGCCAGCACCCCCTTTTATACATACCTACCTTGTCCTAACAATTACGAAAACAACAAAAAAACAGCCAAATCGGTTGAGCCGTTATCAAGTGGTTTCTATTTTTATAGATAAAAGTAGAAAAATATATTTAATGGTTGTTACGTCTCCATTGATCTGTGTTCAAAAATAAGCAATTATAGCTACGTCTGTAAATTATCACCTGTTCAAAACCACAGCGTGTTTATACCAGGATATAAAAATAAACAACATCTACCAACGTCACTTTATTTCATGTCTTACAAAAAAAAAATACAATTCATAACAACCACCGTCACCGTGTTAGTAAGCAAGTAAAGTACATTTTTTTTTTTTTTTACTAAGCCTAATAAAATAATGATATAATCTGTAAGTTTACAAAAAAATAAAAAATTGGCGCCGAAAATAAACATGTTATTATGGGTTTTGCAGAAAAACAGAACCGTTTATAAGTAGATACGATATTCGAATGAATTTGATGAAATAAACGGTTACCTATTTTAAAAAGTGTATACATGCTGAAATTTTAATTGCTTAGTTCCCGAAAAAGGGAACCGATAAAATGTAGACCAGCTCGAACTTATGAGTCGTGGACCCACTGGTTGGTGGGTCCACGAGTAATAGTTATATCGTATGACGATAAATGACTCGTGCTCCAACTGGTTGGTCCACGATTGCTGATAGTTTGCAGACATAGGTGTAAAGTCATTGACCAGATACAGCATCAGTCGTTACCGTCTGATAATTTATTTCTAGCTTTAATAGTCAGCTTTTTTAGCAACAAGAATCATGTTTATGACTACCTTTTTTGATCCATTTGCGGTTCCTAAAAATCATCATCATCATCATTTTAGCCAAAAGACGTCCACTGTTAGACATAGGCCCCAAAAGGGGGTATAAGCCATAATCGCCACGCTTGGCAGGCGGGTTGGCGATCGCAGTTCGTTGTTTAAATACTCAAGAACGCTTCTGCCCTTTCTCTGGTAAATCCCTTAGTCGCCTTTTACGACACCCACAAGAAGAGAGAGGGTGGTGCAATTCTTTCCTAAAAATATAGTCAAGTTAAACCTCTAGCGAAGCGTATCACATGTAAATCAATATATATTGTTGAATATATATTGTTTTGCCATAGACCAGTAAGCCTTTAGACGTCGATTAGCCGGACACCCCCAGTCGCATCGCATATGCAGTAGCACTGCATATCATATGCCCCACCGCCAATCTCGACGTCAGTCCGTCAGCGCACGGCACCAATCATAACACCGAACTTTTGAGCCGACCAATCATAACGCGCCGTCCGCCCCCCGTTCCCCGCCAACATTTTACGACTGTGTTCTCATGCAAAACTTTGTTTAAGCGGCGTCTTGAGGCTTACTGGTCTGTGTGTTTTGCCAAGACATTTTGGCCTAACAGGAAAAACCTAACTCTTCCTTTCTTCTCGCAGCTGACTTGGTTGTTGTTTTCTTGGCATGTCGCTTGCCCCACCTACCAATTCATCTTTAATGTCTTGCAGATGACTTGGTCCCGTTCCTGTGTCAGCGCGACATGTGACCCAACGCCGGCTCCGCGGAGGCCGCCAAGGTGTGCTACGACCATTGCATCAGCGTCACCTTCGCTTCAGACAGCCCTCCACCGCTGTACCTCTGCATTGAGTGTGCCAATGAGATACACAGGTACGTGATGATGATGATGTTGCCGACTATACTGGTTTTTAGGGTTCCGTAGCCAAATGGCATAAACGGAACCCTTATAGATTCGTCATGACCGTCTGTCTGTCTGTCTGTGTATGTCACAGCCACTTTTTTCCGAAACTATAAGAACTATACGGTTGAGACTTGGTAAGCAGATGTATTCTGTGAACCGCATTAAGATTTTGACACAAAAATAGAAAAAAAAAAATTGTGGGTTCCCCATACTTAGAACTGAAACTCAAAAAAAAAAAAACATCTATCCCATACGTGTGGGGTATCTATGGATAGGTCTTCACAAATGATGTTATGGTTTTTAATATAATTTTTTTCTAAACTGAATTGTTTGCGCGAGAGACACTTCCAAAGTGGTAAAATGTGTCCCCCGCCCCCTGTAACTTCTAAAATAAGAGAATGATAAAAATAAAATGTGAAATACATTACCATGCAAACTTCCACCGAAAATTGGTTTGAACGAGATCTAGTAAGTAGTTTTTTTTTAATACGTCATATATCGTAAAACGCAATTTACCTTTAAATTTCATAAACATAAACCTTATTTAACCACAGTTATAGCTAGATTCATCTAAATAAATTCTTATACGTCCAAGGACCATTTAGGCAACAGCCTAGGTGGTATTACAGTTGTTATGGGCAAAGGTAACCGCTTAACATCAGGTGGGCATTTAGCTCGTTTCGCCATCATAAAAAAAAAAAAAAAAAAAAACTAGCGGAATGTTAGAATTTTATTAGGCGAGACTTCTTTTGTTCGGCTTCTCTATATTTGGCTTTTTGTGTCGCAAAATCTGCTCACTGGTTTTAATTATAAATCCTAAAGTCAAGATCAATTTATTCAGATGAACTGATAATACCAAAATCAGTATGGTCAGGCGATTAGACGATCAGGCGATCTGAGAACACATTAGACGATCAGGCGATCTGAGAACACATTAGACGATCAGGCGATCTGAGAACACATTGGTGTAATTGATATTGATCAATATAGTAAGGTGATCTCACAGACATAGTAAAAAATATAGACTAAGTGCTGCGAACAACCATAGTGAAGCCAACAAAAACCGTGCTCCTTCATGTACAACCAGTGCTCACGTACACACCATGCACCTGAAGGATATTTGTTTTCGCGATGCTTACTGGAAGATGCCGCGACATGTGAACTGAGAGGGGTGGACACTAAGCGAAAACTACGCAAATTGATATCTCACTTACAAAGCTTAGACGTCGAACCGAATTGTATGAAAGACGTAGTAACCCCATTGAGAACTTTTAACAAGCAACGTGCATGCAAGTTGCAAGTGGCCGACCGGAGAACGAATTTTTGGAAAGTTATTGTTTATCGTTGAAAATTTCACGTTGTATTTGATGTTACGTTGTATTTGATGTTACGTTGTTTTTATTATTTATTTAAAGTAATTTAATGATCTGCGTTGATTGTTTCTTTGGCGCCGACTCATAATTAGTTATTTTTCGCTTTTCAGTTTCTGTTTTCGTCGGTTCAATTTTTTGTTAAGAAGTTTTATTTTAAATTTTTTTGTGGTTTAATCTAACTCCAGGTCTCCATTATGTCGTAGTGTCTAGAACTATATTTGTGTGCCAAGTTTCAACAGAATCGGTTAACAGGTAAGAATTCAGTGGGTGAACAAGCACTCATCCCCTGTTTTCCTACCCTTAGGGGTGGATTTTGATTTCGAAATTTAAATGAGACCAACTTCGATATATACCCTATCCATTAAAAAAAGAATAATTAAAATCGGACTTCTCTGTAAAAAGTTATGCGTGGTCAAACATAAAAAAAAAAAAAAAAACAAATATACGCGTCGAATTGAGAACCTCCTCCTTTTTTTCGTCGGTTAAAAATGGAATTGTCGCTGAACAACCAGCGAGTACACAAAACCGATTCCGAATAATTCAAAATTCGAATCAAACACAATCCTTCGGCATGTACCGAATCCAATTCAAAATTCGAATTAACACACCAATAACGTTATTGTATAACGCTTTTAACCATTACTTCCTTACCGTACGAATTTTGTGTCTACAGAGAAGAATAACAAGGCAGGTGTCGACTGCCGAGAATTGATTTCAATTGTGTGCTGCCCTTTTCCCCTGCATATAACCCTCCCATCTTTTAGCCGTATTTATCAATATTGGGTCGTTATCCAACCCTGCAAGTAGATACAACTGGTTAACATGTGTAGCGTGATAATCCCACCTGGCAATGTTATGGCTGACTCCAAGGGTAAAATGTCGAAGGTCTCCCGCTTCCTGTGTCGAAGAGTGGTAGGAGGTTCTTCAATGACGTCATCCCATCGTCGAACATTTTCTTGGCGATGGAGATGGAGTTTTCGCCCTCAATGATGTGTAGGTCGTAAAGACCTAGTAACGTGTAGATGAATCCGTTTAGAACAAAGAGAGGTGGTTTTGTGGGATATTCTTCGTACCTGGAATGAGTTTAAAAATAATTTTAAAATCGAAAGATGTTTAAATAAAATTGTGGAAAAAAAAAGACTGATTATAGCTTATATTAAGAAGATACCCACTTATGACCTTAGTCTATTGTCTAACATCTGCCCCTGAGTCCTAAGTCCAGGTATTTATTTATTTAACACTTGACATTAGCAGCATCTTTATTTCGTAAGCAGTAAGGGCGGTTTTCGAATTGACGTGTTACCACTGTCATGCAGTCGACTGTACCATTACATTAAAATCTATATCTCACTGATAAAATAATCCTGGATGGAAGAGTTGGAGGGGACAACCTCGGTGAATGTATCGCGATCAAATTGCAGACATTCTCAAAAAATGCCAGGTTAAGAGTACTCTAAACCGACAAGCATGCATGACGAGGTTAATGGACGTAGATGAAGCGAAAGAGGTGTGTCAGGATCGTAGTAGGTGGAAATCCATAGTCTCTGCCTACCACAATGGGAAACAGGCGTGATAATATGTATGTAAAATAATCCTTATACTATCAACACACAGTTTCATAAAATTAAACACAACACTACAACACCACACTACTAGTATAGTGTTACTCTGCATTTACATGGGCCAAACGAAAGACAATGAAGTTTCTGCGTTCAACTGGAAATTGTGAATACCAAATTATATTCTAAGGCCGATGCATGTTGTTTATTTGTATTTTTTGTGACAGACATAGCATATTTGCGCAAATATTTGTGCCATCTCACCGATACAAAATACATATTTATTGCATTTATTATTAAATAGCTTTTACCCGTGGCTCTGCTCCTGTTTGATTCTGTTAACCCACGTGACTAGAGATGGGCAGGGAAAGAAAAAAAAACGGGTGGAAAAGAAAAATATGGGAAAAAATTGAAAATATCGGGTTTTTTCCCAAAAGCCGGGAAAATACTATTCTATACAATTGAAGTAATATGATGCTAACATTTGGCTTCGAAACATGTATTTTGTGCTCTAATATGATCCTAATTTAATTAATTCCTTTTTTTCTAAGCATCATCTCAAACACAATTGATTAAATTCACACACTTATGTTAAATTCTTAATACTTCATCATCAACTCAGCCTATCGCAGTCCACTGCTGGACATAGGCCTCTTCCAAATTGCTCCACAACACTCAGTCCCTCTGCCTTCTGCATCCAGCCGCCCCAGCTACTTTCATCAGGTCGTCGGTCCACCGACCGGTCGACCGGTCCGACCGGTCGGTTAGCCGATTCGCGGTCTCCACTCAAGGACTCGTCTGCTCCAGCGGCCATCGGTCCTTCAACAGACATGGCCAGCCCACTGCCACTACAGCTTACTGATCCTATAAGCTATGTCGGTCACTCCGGATCTTCTCTGGATAATCTCGTTACGGATTTTATCCTTCAAAGAAACTCTAAGCATAGCTCGCTCCATAGCTCGCCGAGTGACTTTGAATTTGTGGACTAGCCCAACTGTCAGTGTCCACGTCTCGGCGCCGTAAGTCATGACAGAGGCAGGGGGCACTGGTTGAAGACCTTTGTCTTCAAACTTTGTGGTAAAGGTGAGGAGAAGACTCTGCGATGTTTACCTAATGCTACCCAGCCCAAACGGATCCTTCTGTCAGCTTCTTTCTCGAAGTTGTATCTACCAAGCTGAATTACCTGCCCTAGGTAGACGTATTTTGTTACAACTTCGAGTGCCGACCCTTCGACAAATATTGGCATGACAAGCATATTGAACATGACTTTATAGTCTTGTCCAAATTCATGCCGAGATCGACACGCCGAGAATCTCCGTTTAAGTTTAAGCTGTGCAGCATTTCGCCCAGTTTTTCCAGCGATTCAGCCATTACAACGATCTCATCGGCAAAACGGAGATCTGTGAGATGTTCTCGCCTTTAACGTTGATACCCTGTCCAGTCCCGTCCAGCGTCTTGAAGACGTCCTCCAACGCGTTTGAGAACAATTTTGGGGATATTACATCCTCTTGTCTCACCCCTCTGCGCAGTTGGATTGGCTTCATCTTTTTATCCTGGAGCTGAACAGTCATGGTAGCAGCGTTGTATAGGCATCTCAGCATCTCTATATACCGTTCATCAATGTGACATTGCTGAAGGGCATCCAGAACTGCCCAAGTTTCGATGAAGTCAAAGGCCTTCTCGTAGTCCACAAATGACAAACACAGCGGCTGTTTGTACTCTTTAGTCTTCTGTACGATCTGCCGAACAGTATGGATGTGGTCTACCTACGGTGCTGTAGCCTTTTCAAAACCCAACTTCACTCGTGGCTGGAATTCGTCGAGTCTTCCGGCGAGACGATTCGTAATGACTCTCGAGAAAAACTTGTACACATGGCTCAGGAGTGAGATGGGTCTGTAGTTCTTCATTATGGTTTCATCCCCTTTTTTGAAGAATTGTACCACCGCACTTCCGCTCCATGCCTCCGGTGTAAAGCCTTGTTGGATGACAGAATTAAACAGACTCTGTAGCTCCTTTAGGACCGGAGTCCCATCTGCTTTTAGGAGTTCAGTGGTGATTCCGTCATCGCCCGGAGCTTTGTTGTTCTTAAGCTGCTCAAGAGCCACCCTAATCTCACACTGGTCAACGTCCGGGAGATCCTTGGTGTAATGGCGCGTGAGCTGGGCTCTGTTGTTGTCATTGTTAGGAACCGCTGGTCTCGCCGTTTTCGTGGAATACAGATTAGTGATGGGTAACTAGCCGAAATGACAATAACTTAGCTAGCTGGCTATTTGTGGTGGAGTAGCCAGCTAGATAACCAGCTATTTCAGCTATTTGGCTATTGGATAAAACTGATAGCGCTAGCGTCGTCGTAGCTAGTAGCCGTTGTAGCTACTAGCTAGGTGGTTGTTTTGAGTACCGCTCAAGCTGCCCCGTTGCATTTAGTTTGATCCTCGCCGTGATAAGTTTGGATGTAATATTATTATGATTTAGTTTTTGGGAAACAGGCGTGATAATATGTATGTATGTTAGTTTTTTAACCGACGAAAAAAGGAAGAGGTTCTCAATTCGACGCGTATATTTTTTTCTCTTTTTTTTTTATGTATTACCACGCGTAACTTTTTACAGTGGTCCGATTTTGATGATTCTTTTTTAGGGTTCCGAAGTCCTACAAGGAACCCTTATAGTTTCGTCATGTCCGTCCGTCTGTCCTAATCCTTTACAGCTTAATAACTTCTACAGTTATAAACATAAGTAAATGAAATTTTGTTAAAAAATTGTCTACATATAGATCTTAATTTTAAAAGAATAAAAAGTCGTTTTTCCGTATTTTAGGGGTGGCGTCCATACATGTGAAATGGGGAAAAACATTTTTTTTTCGCTGCACCCCCTCGTGTGGGATATCATTGAATAGGTCTACTAAAATGAAGGTAATGTTTGATACACCACTTTTTTATCAGGTGTACCATCTGCGAAATATAGCCCGCCAAAGTGGCTTGCAATGTGTGTCCCCCCCTGCCATTTCTAAACTATGCAATTTAGAAACTTATAATCTTCCACACGTACGGCCAACTCCGCGGTAAACGAAACATAACGCGTACGGCGCCGCGCCGGTGCGGTGCTAGTTTGGGGCATGACTTGGGTGTGCTGTGAAAGGGGGTAACCCCTATAAGTTACTGTACCGTACTTAATCATATTGATTTTAAAAATAAGTGTAATGTACTAAATTAGTTTTGTGTTGTTCATTAAGCATAAAGTAAATAAAGTATTTATTTATTTATATAATATGGTAGTTCATATATTTGAGATGAATTCGCTGTGTATGTGCATTTATGAAATAAATTTATTTTATTTCAATAATGACATTAATGTGCTGCACGCGTGTATATCATCGGTGGAAGCTCCCATGTTCAGCCTGGCCGCATGCCTGGTCCGTCTCCTGGCGAGAGCATAGCTTGTCCATGCACACAGAACCTAGATAGACCCGGTCCTCATAACACTACTTTACCTTGTTGTTCATGATAGCTCGCATGCACATGATGCACACGTGTATATCGTCGGTGGAAGCTCCCATGTTCAGCCTGGCCGCATGCCTGGTCCGTCTCCTGGCGAGAGCATAGCTTGTCCATGCACACAGAACCTAGATAGACCCGGTCCTCATAACACTACTTTACCTTGTTGTTCATGATAGCTCGCATGCTCATGATGCACACGTGTATATCGTCGGTGGAAGCTCCCATGTTCAGCCTGGCCGCATGCCTAGTCCGTCTCCTGGCGACCGCTGGACTTGCAGCGCCTTCGCACTCAGCTTCTGCACTGCGCGCTCTTCGCCGCCATGACGCAGACATTGTTGAGCCGGTCTCGGTTGGCCCGCTGCATTCTGATGTGGTGGTGTTTACTGATATAGAGAGTTAGGGAGTTACTGTGTGGATTTCATGTGAAGTAAATATCAGCGTTGCCGGCACGGGTAATTTTACCCAATTTCGGGTAATTTAGGCCTTAGAACCCGCTTTCTTGGCGGGTAACGATAAATTTCGGGTATTTTTGCGACAATCACAAAAAAGAGCATTCCGAGTCCGAAGAATGAAATAAAGAGATACAAAAGCACCAAAGAACAGATAAAAAATTCGAGCTCGCTTCTCTCGCACTGTTAGATGTACTTCTGCTGATTTCCTCTTCGTTGCGGTAACTGTAATGCAAGTAACTATTGCATTACATTTTCATTCACGCTTTCTTCATGTTTTTGCAAAAGTAAGAAAAAAAAAAACGAGCTCGCTGCGCTCGCACCCTACTATCTTTCTTATGGCCATATTCTTCTTCTTCGTGTCGACACGAGCTACATAATGATAATAGCTCATGTCGTGGGGAAAAGATTAGCCAGTCAGCAAGTTGGTAGCGGGGCTGACTGCCCAGGGTGCGCCGGACGATCAATTAAATATCGTCACTCGTGGAGGCTCTTTTAATCCACCCCAAATATATTGCAAATAGTTTTGGTGTTTGATTATTTTACAGCAGTATTTAAAAAAATGGCTTCCTGCATTAGACACCACTTTGAGCCTCCAAAAGGGTTAGTCCACCACTGACATTCCGGAAAAATATACAAAAAATATTCGCCACTTCAGGCCCCCTAATATTTCTATCACGTCAGTGTGGATCGACGCCCCTTAGATACCTGCTAAAAAACTATATACGAAAAGGTAAATTAAAACAAAAAAAAATTTTTTTTACCTATATATATTTTTTTGACAGAATGGGTAATTTCGGGTAATTTTTATGCGGTTTCGGACTTTTTCTTGTTTGATGGCCAGCAACACTGGTAAATATGTTTAAAGGTTATTAAGGGTTTCGTCAAAGTCATACAAATATCTACTTGGACTAAGATTGTGATAGTTCATGATTAGTTTGCGAGAGGCCAGTGGGCGGTAGATTGGGGAGTCTCATCCGCATTGCACGGCCTTTGAGTTGCGGTGATGTCCCAAGTATGCCCAAACATTGCCATGGTGCCGAAGGAGAGTGTTGAGGGTCTGGACTTCGAATAAAAAACCACGTCTTAGCACTATCAAAAACTGTTTATTCAAAGATCCACAATAGAGACACAGACAGAACGCGAATGTATAAAAACGTGCCGATCGCAGCGGCGGCCATCGGACGACTAACAAATAACAAAAAAGGGTATAAAAGACTTAGGTAGTTCTAAGCGGTCCGTTTATGTTCGCGTCGCTTACATTCCCCACCCTAGTGCTGCTGACGCAGCAGTCAGCACTCGCTAACTCAAGGGAACTTTAGCGACGCGAGCAACAGACCGTTTAAAACTACCTAACTGCGTTTTAACTTGCACCACTCGCACTCTGCCGTCTTTTCCTGGGAAAACCTCATCTATAACTCCTCGCGGCCACACGTTACGCGGAGCATTAGGGTCGGCTATAAACACTAAGTCCCCGACTTGAAGGGGTACCTGCTTGTCGTTGGCCCACTTTTTACGAGGTATCATTTCGGGCAGCACTTCGGTGACCCATCTTCTCCAAAACATATCTGTCAACCTCTGTGCTATTCGCCATTGTCGATGCCGAAATAGATCAGAATCGTCAAAGCTGCCCATCTGTGGTGAAGTGGATGACGAGCCGAGTAAAAAGTGATTTGGCGACTCCTTGCTGTTGACATCGACTGACACGTGACTCAGTGGACGTCCATTCACTATGGCTTCTACTTCAGCCAGCAGCGTGTTGAACACCTCTTCTCTGGGTGCTCTTTCCTTCAGAACGACCTTCAGTGCAACCTTGACACTCCGAATTAAGCGCTCCCATGCCCCACCCCAGTGAGGGCTAGCCGGTGGTATGAAGGTCCAGTGGGTGCCGTGGATGCTGGCTGTTGTCTGCAGGAGTTGCTCGTCAAGTTCTGCAGCGGATTTCTTAAGTTCTGCATCTGCTCCTCTTAAATTCGTCCCATTGTCGGAGTATAGATTTGCAGGCCACCCACGACGTGAAGCCATCCTGCGAAGGGCCATGATCAGCGAATCGGTACTGAGCGACGACACTGTCTCCAAATGAATTGCCCTAACGGTGAGACAGGTAAAAAGAACTCCGTACCGTTTCTCCCTCCTTCTTCCTACAGTGACCTCCATGGGTCCAAACAGGTCCACACCGCAATGAGAAAAAGGCCGTTGATGATGAGCTACTCTGGCAGCAGGTAAGTCACCCATTTTTGGAATTTCGGGCTTCACCCTTCTTATTCTACATAGCATGCATTTTGTTGTTATTTCTTTAAGAGGACGCTCCCAAAACGTAATTCCCACCCTCGCACTCCCCTTACACACCGCAACTGCGGGCCGCTCTCGTCAATTTTATGCGAGTTGCAATAGAACTCATTTTCGAGAAAATCATTCTCGCGTGTTTTACCACGGAAGTAAATGTCGTAAATCTCAAAACAGTTTTCTTTTTATTACAAGAATACTAAACAATCTATACAAATTTCCGCTAGCTAGTATTTAATAAACTTTATTATCTTCCTATTTGCATATATTTTATATAGCTAAGTTAAATAATAAAGGAGAAATATTTGAAAAATCTCTAAAAACGCATGATTTTCAAAAAATAAAACTATCGAACAAAAATCAACTAATTATGTAACTGTCTAGCCAAACGATGGATAAAAGTTCAAAAAAACATGAATCTAAATTTGACATTCATCAAGCATGTGTTCGACTCAGCTTAAGTTTTCAAAAAGTCACCTCATTTTGGGAGCCTAGCCTTAACAGTAGGTCTCATTCGTATTAACCAATATTTTTGTTTTAGGTTATTTACAACCATCTCTTGATTTCCATGGCCTGCCTTCACATGGTAATCTTTTACGATTAATTTGGCCACTTGACTCCTACCGTCTAAAATGACAGGATGCTTCAAGTCGGCAGGAACTTCAGCAGCGGCGTCTATACGCCCGCCCACACGGAGCACACCCTGATCATCTAGGAAAGGCGTTAACGTAAGTAATTTACTATTTTTATCTAAACATTTACCGTTTTTTATTTCAGATATATCAGCGTGAAATGATATTTTTTGAGCATACTGTATAAGCAGAACCTCAGCGCGTTTCATAGCAGTACAATCATTAATTTCTATCGTTCTACATTTATTTATAAATTTCAGGACTACAGACGTACTTCTAAGCAGTCTTATCCATGAAGAAAATCGCATCGGATCCGGTACAGCCGCGTGTTCAGGTAAGTATTTAGTATGTACAATATTTGTTACACATTCCAGGTCACAGTCTTCCACACGAGGTATAAGTTTACTCGTGGGCCACAAAGATTCTGTTTCGTACAGAAATGATGGTCCATTAAACCATTCACCCTCGAGTTGAAGGCTATCAAAGTTCTCGCGAGTGGCTATATCTGCAACATTCATAGATGTAGGTACGTACCTCCATTCCTTAATTTGTGTTAATTCGTCAATTTCACCTAAGCGGTGAGCTACATACGGTTTGTAATAACGTGTATTGTTATGTATCCATTGTAACACCGTCGTGGAATCGCACCAAAAGTATCGGTCAGCTGTTTTTATACGATGAGTGGACTGTAGTGTGTTCGCTAACCTGACAGCTATTATCGCTGCCTGCAATTCCAGTCTAGGTACTGTTACAGGTTTTACAGGAGTAACTCGACATTTACTGGCTACAAAACAAACCCTTATACAGTTATTACTATCTAACCAACGCCAATAAGCGACCGCGCACATAGCTTGTATCGAGGCGTCACAAAATACGTGAAGTTGTAAACAATTATATTCTGTATCGCTAATGGGCCGGTCGGTCGGTATATGTGTGTGCGTAGACGCAGCTATATTATTGAATGAAGCGCACACCTGTTTGTCATCCTTGTTGCTAACTCCCGACGTAGTGTGACGTAACACCGATTCATTTACTCGCCGATAACATCGTGGTATTCGAATGCTACTAATTATTTTTAATAATTTCAACCATTTGAACCATTTCACACAAATATCTTCCGTTATGTTTTCATCCCAATTCACATTTGATTTCCAGGTTTCCTGAAGTAATATTTTACCGTTAATAGTGAATGGCAAAAGAAATCCGTAAACATCGAATAATGACATAATAACCTTTAGTAATTCGCGTTTTGTAGGACATTTTGTTCCATTCATTATTTCTTCAGGTATACGTTTAAATGACGTCACAAACCCTAGAGTGTCATCGACAGGGTACCATATTATCCCCAGGGCGCGCTCACCCCCGTGTCGTGCTCCGATCTTCACGGTAGCTGCCGTAGTGGCGAGCGACTCCTCAGGTAAGCTATTTAAAACTATCGCGCTGTTACTTAGCCAGTTACGAATCTCAAAGCCCCCTTGTTTATGTATGTGTATAATATCGTGCGCTAATTCCGTGCATGTTTTCTCACTAGGTTGACTATCAATGTAATCATCCATGTAATGCTGATTGTGAATAGCTTGAACTGCCGCGGGCTTCGATGATTCATAACGCTGAGCGTTCTTATTTTTAATAAACTGTGCAATAAACGGCGCACAGTTTGCACCAAATATTAACGATGTCATTTTATATCTCTTTATAGGCTCATTAGGGTTATCGCGCCACAGAAATCTAAAGGCATCCTGATCGGTAGGTAATATTTTTACCCTTAAAAACATATCTTTGATATCGCCCACTATGGCGATCTCATGTTCGCGAAAACGTAACATAATGCCTAACAATGACACTAATAAATCGGGACCCGTTAATAAATAGTCGTTAAGCGATAAACCACACATTTTAGCTGCCGCGTCAAAAACGAGACGTAATTTCTTTTTATTGGGATTATCTACTCCAAAATGAGGTAAGTGCCATATTTTATTTGAATTTGTTACATGTACAATTTCCTCAGCAAAATTATTGTCTAACAAATGCTGAATACGATCTCGGTACCTTTGTGCGTATTCTTTGTTACAGGACATTTTCCTCTCCAAGCTTTGCAGCCTAGACTGCGCCATACGTTCAGAATCGGGCATCTTACAGCCAGGATCCTTCCACGGTAGACCTACGTGCCATCGACCATCGATTAATTTTGCCGTTTGTTCCAGGTGTTCCAGAGCGCGCAGATCATCGGAGTTCTGACGTGGCTTCCCGGTTATCCCCATAGATTCGATAGTAAATGACTTTCTTACCATTTCGTGCAGGTCCCCTAATGAAGTGTTTGCCAACCCTGACTGAACCTCGGTAACGTGCAGAGTGGAGTAACAAACGCGCGATGAGAGTGATGCAGGGACCAGCCCATGGACGCACCATCCCAGCGGAGTACGAGTAGCACAAGGTTCGTTACATTTGCCTACTTTAAGCTCTAACGGTAATAACAAATTGTAGTTATCCTGACCAATAAGAATTTCAGGTTCAGTATTTGTACAACAAAATTCGTTTTTAATATCATGTAAATGAGCATAATTATTAAAGTTAACTAAACTAAAGTTTTGTACAGGTAAACTGAAGTCCTTAAGACTGCGAACAGAAATTTTAAATTCCTCACCGTTGTTGTTCGTTATACAAACATTCATAACATCAGCGTCGCACACAAGCGCGCTGTTGTCCCATGCGCCGCACACACGCAGCGTCTCCGTGCGCCCGCGCAGGCCGGCTCGTGACGCAAGCTCCGCACTGATAAGCGACACAGTAGACCCATCGTCCAATAATGCACTCGTTTTGAAAATTCCGTTAGGTCCGTGTACACTAATGGGAACTATTTTTAGCAACACTTTACACTTACTGTTTTTAATATGTGTTACTGTTTCAGGTATCGGTGTCGCCGGCGACGGCGAGGTTTCGGCTGCAGTATTGTCAATAATACACTGATTGTTATCGTTCACTGTTTGACGCACCGTGTAATGCAGTAACTTGTGATGAGATTGTCCACAATTCTCGACATCACACGCTGCCGCCGGACAGGTTGCCCGGTCGTGATTCGAATCTATGCATTTGTAGCATAACCGGTTTCGCTTGACAAAACTCCATCGATCCTTGCGTAATGACTTGCGGAACTTCTTACAATCTTGTAATTTATGTTTTGTTAAGTGGCAGTACTGACATTTTTCTTTATCGTCGCCACTTTTATTTAATAACACTGTATGTGTACCTTCTGTGTATTTTTTCTTGTTGTGGTAACTATCAGCAGTGTTTTTAATGTTCAGTAAAGCCATAGAAGACACTTTAACAGCTTCTTCATTTAAAAATTCGGAAATGTCAAACCATGTCGGTCTTTTACCTTGCTTGATGAATGTATAACTATAATCCGCCCACTTCGAGAGCAATACTGGTGGTAATTTGGATAGTATGCATGTAGTAAGGCTTATTCCATTTAGGTATTCATCTTGACCGATCACTTTGACAGCAGCTACACAATTTCGCACTTTGATTGAAAAGGGCACAATATCCTTGTGATATTCCTGTGAAATTGGATGTAATTTCTTGATATCTACCATAATGCGTGACAATATGACGTCAGGATTCCCAAACTGCAGCTCGAGTGTGGACATTACTGTTTCAGGCGAGGTAGCACTTATCAGCAGGGCCGTAACAGCTTCGCGAGCCAATCCTTTTAGACACTTTCTTAGGCGCCACAGATTTTCGTTATCTTTGAAATTACATACTTTAGACGATTCTACATACGCCTGTTTGAAGTGAAGCCACTCCATGGGATCACCAGAAAACAATGGTAAGTCTTTTGGTGTGCATATTCGACTTAACAGGTTGGAATTCAGTCCGTTGCTGGTAGAAGCAGCTGCCAGATCTTTTGACCAGACTGGAATTGCAGGCAGCGATAATAGCTGTCAGGTTAGCGAACACACTACAGTCCACTCATCGTATAAAAACAGCTGACCGATACTTTTGGTGCGATTCCACGACGGTGTTACAATGGATACATAACAATACACGTTATTACAAACCGTATGTAGCTCACCGCTTAGGTGAAATTGACGAATTAACACAAATTAAGGAATGGAGGTACGTACCTACATCTATGAATGTTGCAGATACCAGGCCCCTCAGAAAGTATTGCGAAAAAAAGTTTTTATATATGGGAGACTGGCCAGTTATAATGTTTTTCGAAAATATGATTATTTATAAGTAAAAATAAGTAAGTTCCAATTTCAAAATTTCCCTCCACATTTTTTGCGAGTTAATTCAAAGTATTGTGTCTCACTGAAATATGGATCTGCGCCGGGAACATTTTAGAGCTATGATTTTATACGATTTCAAGTGTCGCCTGAAACCGGATGAATCGTACGATAGACTTCAAATGGCATTCATGGATGAAGGCCCTTCCAAGGCAACCGTGTATCGTTGGTATAACGAATTCAAGCGCGGTCGACCAACTTTGGGGGATGACGAAAGAAGCGGTCGCCCTTTGACGGCTGTTACCGAAGAAAACGTGCTAGCAGTGAAAAATTTAATCCAAGACAATAGGCGAATTACATATCAGGAGATTCAACACATATTGAAGATTGGATCGGGAAGCGTTCACGAGATTCTACACAGCCATCTTCGCGTGAGGAGGCCAGTATCACGCTGGGTGCCGCACAACCTCACCGATGCTCAGAAGCAGGCCCGGGTGGAATGGTGCCGTGATATGCTTAACAAATTTGAAGCAGGCTCGTCTCGGCGTGTTTACGACATCGTTACAGGTGATGAGTCCTGGATTTATCAATACGACCCAGAAACCAAGCGCCAGTCGACTGTTTGGGTGTTTCAAAATGAGCCAACGCCTACCAAAGTGAAGCGATCTAGAAGCGGGGGTAAGATTTTGATCGCTAGCTTTTTTAATTTGACTGGCCACTTGGTATCAATTCCCTTACGGGATCAAAGAAGCATTAATGCCGAATGGTATACTACCAAATGTTTGCCAGAAGTTTTCTCTGTTATAAGCAACAAGCGACCAAACACAGGGCTCCGCGGGCTACTGCTCCACCACGACAATGCACCTGCGCACACCGCACTCAAAACGAGGGACTTCCTGGACAGCACGCCAGTCAAACTCCTGGGTCACCCTCCTTACAGCCCTGATCTAGCACCGTGTGACTTCTTTTTATTCCCAAAAATAAAAAATCAGCTCAAAGGGATACAATTTTCGTCGCCGGAAGATGCGCTGGCTGCGTTCGAGCAGGCTGTAAACGAGGTGTCTGCGGCGGACTGGAAAAAGTGTTTTGAAAACTGGTTTAGGCGCATGAATCTTTGTATAGAGGCTGGTGGAAAGTACTTTGAAAAGATTTGATAAAAATATATGTACGTATAGAACAATTTTTTTTAGTTTCGCAAAACTTTCTGAGTGTCCCACGTATAGCCACTCGCGAGAACTTTGATAGCCTTCAACTCGAGGGTGAATGGTTTAATGGACCATCATTTCTGTACGAAACAGAATCTTTGTGGCCCACGAGTAAACTTATACCTCGTGTGGAAGACTGTGACCTGGAATGTGTAACAAATATTGTACATACTAAATACTTACCTGAACACGCGGCTGTACCGGATCCGATGCGATTTTCTTCATGGATAAGACTGCTTAGAAGTACGTCTGTAGTCCTGAAATTTATAAATAAATGTAGAACGATAGAAATTAATGATTGTACTGCTATGAAACGCGCTGAGGTTCTGCTTATACAGTATGCTCAAAAAATATCATTTCACGCTGATATATCTGAAATAAAAAACGGTAAATGTTTAGATAAAAATAGTAAATTACTTACGTTAACGCCTTTCCTAGATGATCAGGGTGTGCTCCGTGTGGGCGGGCGTATAGACGCCGCTGCTGAAGTTCCTGCCGACTTGAAGCATCCTGTCATTTTAGACGGTAGGAGTCAAGTGGCCAAATTAATCGTAAAAGATTACCATGTGAAGGCAGGCCATGGAAATCAAGAGATGGTTGTAAATAACCTAAAACAAAAATATTGGTTAATACGAATGAGACCTACTGTTAAAGAAATAACAACAAAATGCATGCTATGTAGAATAAGAAGGGTGAAGCCCGAAATTCCAAAAATGGGTGACTTACCTGCTGCCAGAGTAGCTCATCATCAACGGCCTTTTTCTCATTGCGGTGTGGACCTGTTTGGACCCATGGAGGTCACTGTAGGAAGAAGGAGGGAGAAACGGTACGGAGTTCTTTTTACCTGTCTCACCGTTAGGGCAATTCATTTGGAGACAGTGTCGTCGCTCAGTACCGATTCGCTGATCATGGCCCTTCGCAGGATGGCTTCACGTCGTGGGTGGCCTGCAAATCTATACTCCGACAATGGGACGAATTTAAGAGGAGCAGATGCAGAACTTAAGAAATCCGCTGCAGAACTTGACGAGCAACTCCTGCAGACAACAGCCAGCATCCACGGCACCCACTGGACCTTCATACCACCGGCTAGCCCTCACTGGGGTGGGGCATGGGAGCGCTTAATTCGGAGTGTCAAGGTTGCACTGAAGGTCGTTCTGAAGGAAAGAGCACCCAGAGAAGAGGTGTTCAACACGCTGCTGGCTGAAGTAGAAGCCATAGTGAATGGACGTCCACTGAGTCACGTGTCAGTCGATGTCAACAGCAAGGAGTCGCCAAATCACTTTTTACTCGGCTCGTCATCCACTTCACCACAGATGGGCAGCTTTGACGATTCTGATCTATTTCGTTATCTTTGAAATTACATACTTTAGACGATTCTACATACGCCTGTTTGAAGTGAAGCCACTCCATGGGATCACCAGAAAACAATGGTAAGTCTTTTGGTGTGCATATTCGACTTAACAGGTTGGAATTCAGTCCGTTGCTGGTAGAAGCAGCTGCCAGATCTTTAATTGCGCTAGCCAGTAGGTTAAGTGTCCCATCAGTGCCGACATCCTGTGCGGTCGGCGGGCACGGCACGTCCGTAGTTTGACCCCTGTCGTGGACGGGCTGTGCTTCCAGTTCTCGATGGCTGCGCTCCAGCCACTCTTCTACCCCCTTGTTAGTGCAATCTGACCGTACACTACACTCGTCGTCAATCTCCGCTAGGTCCGCCGCTAAACGTTTATTTATCAAGTCCATCTCGATCTTAGCTCTTGCTTCTGCAGCCTCCAGTTCTAGTTTTTTCTTACGTGCAAGCACTGAGGATGATGTTGACTTCTTAGACTTTGCTCTGGACACTTGGTGAGACGTTGAAGGCATGATTTGAACCGAGGTTGACGGCGGTTCCGATTTCACCAAACTACCTTCATGTTTCTTTTTGAGCAAAAAACTTTTATCTCTTCGTAAATTGTCTTCTTTTACTAATTTATCCTCACTGGTTGGTAGTACTGGAGCCTCTTGAGCTGAAGACTTGTTCTCTTGTTGATCCTCATCCTTTTTGGCGGTTCTCCGTGTGTTCACCATACTTTTCGGTGTGTGAAACATTTACGGCAGATCCGGCTCGAAGGACCAACTGTTGAGGGTCTGGACTTCGAATAAAAAACCACGTCTTAGCACTATCAAAAACTGTTTATTCAAAGATCCACAATAGAGACACAGACAGAACGCGAATGTATAAAAACGTGCCGATCGCAGCGGCGGCCATCGGACGACTAACAAATAACAAAAAAGGGTATAAAAGACTTAGGTAGTTCTAAGCGGTCCGTTTATGTTCGCGTCGCTTACAGAGAGTTTGGCAGAAGAGGAAGGCCCGGAAGTGGGCCGCGCTGGATGGGTGGAGAATGCCATGCATTGGAGTATTTGCAGTTCTCGCGGATTATCCACTCAAGGCTAGAGTAGACACCCGGTGGATTTTTACTGGGTGCGAGCCCCACATAAACTTATATATAGTTCCTTTAGTATGTTTATTTATTTAAGTTTAACATGCAGAACCTAGCGAAGTTCTCTCCGAGATGCTTGTGCGGCTCCGAGTAGAAGGCGGTGGGCGGGATGGTGAGCACGCCGGTCTCCTTGGCGAACTTCTTGGTGAAACAAAATAATTATACTGTGATAAGCATAAAATGCTATTGGGGTTAAATTATTGTTTTTTTTTTAAATCGTAATTCGTAGACGTAGGTAATATCCAGATTGCGGCTCGCAAACACTGTGGGCGGAATAATATATTCGGCTTTTTTGCCATTTTGTATTCCTTTTTCTGGCTTCATTCGCTAGTTCTACGCGTCCGTCTATCTTATTCTTTTGGTCTGAGCCTTATATGTATACAACGTGTTATTGAAATAACTGAAAACATTGCCATTCGTCATTGTACTCATCAGTATGAACAACTTTTACTATGGGACCAACCCTGAAATCGCGAAAATAAACACCTGGTTCCTAAATTTGTGTTCGCATAAATCGACAAAATGACGATCAGTTGTTTTTCTTTTCGCGATTTCAGTGTTGGTCTCATAGTGAAAGTTGTTCATACTGATGAGTACAACGACCCCTTAAGACGTTTTCAGTTATTTCAATAACACTGTAGATAAATGGATACCTAACTCTATCAAATTAATTAATTTTAATTATTTATATTAATATATGCTACTATTCAAATTGTATTAAATTGTTGTGCCCGACAGGGTCCATATGGACTTGTAATATTATTAAGACCTTGTAAAAACACATGGAAATGCAACAAAGTATTGAATTGAATTGAATTGAAAAATAAAAAAAAATAAAAAAAATATATATTTAAAAATGTAATTTTTACCCAAGGGTAGGAGACCTGGTGTCCTGAAATACAGGCTTACTAACTAATTAACTGGTTTAGGCACCAGTCTCCCGCAGTATACTGTAAATTGTATTGTGGTGAGAAATAAATCTCATCTTAATACTAATAATACAAGAAATGTTATTTTAAGTGAAATATTGTGGCGAGAAATAAACATTATCTTATCTTAATTGAATCAAAATGTATGTAATAGCAAATCACTCGCTCGTCACTGAAAATCAGCGCTGTATTGTGACTCACGTTACAACACAGCATCATGCTGAGTGTCGAGCTACGACATGCAAAGTTTATTTTCTTATGATGTTACAACCACAGTTTAACCATATATAACACTGTGGTTACAACTATCACTATACAATACAGTACAATACAAATCCTCTTTATTGCACAACAAGATTATATTTATTTTATTATTTTAACGCATTTTACGCATGCTAAGCGAATTCTAAAGATTTAAATTGTGGAAAGAAAAAATCGCTCACGAGCAGGATTCGAACCTGCGACTCCTGGCTCAGTACGCCAGTGCTTTAGCCACTAAGCTACCGTGAACACTGCTCGTGGTATCGAAATTATCCTCCACTATACGTCTTTGGGTGACGTCAGCGAACAAAAAGGAATCAATATAATTCTAAATATAATAATTTATAATAAAATAATAATAATATTATATATTAATTTATCGTTTATTTTGAGTTTGTGTGGGTGTGGGTGTGGGTGATGTGTATGCGAGTGTGTGGGGATATGTGTATGTGAGTGAGGGGGTGTGTTGGGGTGTGTTTGTGTGAGTGCTAGTTACCTAGTTATTCCGTTTTAATATAGGTTAGATACAATAATTAATTAATTGATACAATATCAACTCTCTTTCATTGAATACTCGACTATGCCCGCCGCTTCGCCCGCTCCGCCCGCCCGCGTATAATCGGTTATTCACAGAAAGACTTTATTGCACATCCTTCGGGAACTGTTTATCTTCCCGTGTAGTCATAAAAAAAAAGACTTAAGATGTCTTCACTCACAAACTCGAATTTTGAAACGCAAATGTGCAAACAAACAAAAAATATATTTTCCGAGCATACACAAAACATCGGCAGACGTCTGTCGCAGTGTGCTTTGACCCTTACATTGACACATGTCGCTGCGTTTATCCGTGGAAAAATATTACACGTGCATTTTTATTTCTGTTCCCCTATTCGACCTTCCGAACTTGTGTTTGTTTGAATAGAGCTTACGTTGGGTTTTTGCTGATATGTTTTACGTGATATTTTGTTATTATAGCCCCCTTTAATAATGGATCGTGGTTATTTATAAGTACAGGAGAATATTAATTCATTAAAAAAGGGCTAATGAGACCCAATAGATTGTCTAATGGTTTTGCGGCCGTCAAAGGATTAATGCAAAATATAACTACGTCACAGGTAACAGACCTTGACAGCGTTTTTATTTCGTGAGCAGTAGACCAGTTTTTGGAATTCATTGACGTGCGGTTGATTGTACATTTTGTGTGGCCTAGCTATACCAATGAAAAACGTCCATAGCTGTTTTAAAAACCACTTGAGTTTATCTTCTGTAAACCAGAATGCAGCTGAATTAACGCAATTTAAATATTTGCGTTTGCATGAATGGTACCAAATGCATCGCTTCACGCAACGAATCCTACATGCCGCGAATTTTTTTTTTTTAATTCCGGGTTTTTCGGCAAATATCCGGAATTTTCTACGGATTTTCTTTTTCTTGATCTGCAGGGCAATTGTGTAACTGCATCGCAATCAACAAAATGTCAATTTTGACATATGAATCCGGAAAAATGATACAACTCGAATTGCGGAAAATTGACCTGTTTGTATATTATACGTGGGACACTCAGAAAGTTTTCCGAAACTAAAAAAAATTGTTCTATACGTACATATATTTTTATCAAATCTTTTCAAAGTACTTTCCACCAGCCTCTATACAAAGATTCATGCGCCTAAACCAGTTTTCAAAACACTTTTTCCAGTCCGCCGCAGACACCTCGTTTACAGCCTGCTCGAACGCAGCCAGCGCATCTTCCGGCGACGAAAATTGTATCCCTTTGAGCTGATTTTTTATTTTTGGGAATAAAAAGAAGTCACACGGTGCTAGATCAGGGCTGTAAGGAGGGTGACCCAGGAGTTTGACTGGCGTGCTGTCCAGGAAGTCCCTCGTTTTGAGTGCGGTGTGCGCAGGTGCATTGTCGTGGTGGAGCAGTAGCCCGCGGAGCCCTGTGTTTGGTCGCTTGTTGCTTATAACAGAGAAAACTTCTGGCAAACATTTGGTAGTATACCATTCGGCATTAATGCTTCTTTGATCCCGTAAGGGAATTGATACCAAGTGGCCAGTCAAATTAAAAAAGCTAGCGATCAAAATCTTACCCCCGCTTCTAGATCGCTTCACTTTGGTAGGCGTTGGCTCATTTTGAAACACCCAAACAGTCGACTGGCGCTTGGTTTCTGGGTCGTATTGATAAATCCAGGACTCATCACCTGTAACGATGTCGTAAACACGCCGAGACGAGCCTGCTTCAAATTTGTTAAGCATATCACGGCACCATTCCACCCGGGCCTGCTTCTGAGCATCGGTGAGGTTGTGCGGCACCCAGCGTGATACTATCCTCCTCACGCGAAGATGGCTGTGTAGAATCTCGTGAACGCTTCCCGATCCAATCTTCAATATGTGTTGAATCTCCTGATATGTAATTCGCCTATTGTCTTGGATTAAATTTTTCACTGCTAGCACGTTTTCTTCGGTAACAGCCGTCAAAGGGCGACCGCTTCTTTCGTCATCCCCCAAAGTTGGTCGACCGCGCTTGAATTCGTTATACCAACGATACACGGTTGCCTTGGAAGGGCCTTCATCCATGAATGCCATTTGAAGTCTATCGTACGATTCATCCGGTTTCAGGCGACACTTGAAATCGTATAAAATCATAGCTCTAAAATGTTCCCGGCGCAGATCCATATTTCAGTGAGACACAATACTTTGAATTAACTCGCAAAAAATGTGGAGGGAAATTTTGAAATTGGAACTTACTTATTTTTACTTATAAATAATAATATTTTCGAAAAACATTATAACTGGCCAGTCTCCCATATACAAAAACTTTTTTTCGCAATACTTTCTGAGGGGCCTGGTAGGCGTGTCAATCGCCCCAAACGTAATTTAATCGAAGTTTGAAGACTATTTAGTTTGTAATTTTTTTTCTTTAAAGTCTTAACAACTCATATACATTGGTTTACACTAACATTGTATTAGGTATTTGTAGTTATGTTTATGAATCAATGTTATGATTGTGATGGAAATATTGTATTAACAAAAATATACTTTTGAATAATATTTTTGTTTTTTCTTTATTTCGTGCTGGGCTGGCCGTTCAATGAAAGAATCATCTATCAAATAATAAATAATTTTATTAAATAAAAACAAAGTGATGTAGTAAATTGACAAATAATGAATAACAAATGAGCACCAGAACTCGAATAGTTTTACGTTTTTATTATATAAACTCGCTTTCCTTTCCGTTTGTCTGTTCGGTACAAATTTTGCAATCGATTTTAAATTCAATGAGTTAATAATAATTATGTTTATTGCGACTTCAAAAGAACATAATAGCATCAGTGTAGCCCTGGACCCTGAACTAGGATAACCTGTATGGGGCCAGGCTTCTTGGTTACATGCTACAGATTGAGAGACAATAGACTTATATCTAAATCTTGAAAAATTATGGTTAAGTTTTACAATATTCTATTGGCAGATATTAGGAGGGTAAGTCATTGCGCATGTGAGGGCATGGTTGGTGAGTTTGTGTGTGTGTGGGGATACTGTTTGTGTTAGGGGAGTGTATTTGTATGTAGGGGCTGGTGTGAGTGTGTGTGGTGGTGTGAGGGAGTGCAAAAAAAAAAGATACTGGTTTCTAATTAACTACGTTTGGTTACTTATTAATAATTCAATATCGTCGTAGCTAAAGCTTTCCAGCCAAAGTGTAGTAATAAGTGTGTTAAAGACTTGAAACTTCAAACATAGCTCAAAACTGGATGACAATGCAATACTAACACATCATCATCATCAACTCAGCCTTTCGCAGTCCACTGCTGGACATAGGCCTCTCCCAAGTTGTGCCACAACACTCGTTCCTCTGCCTTCCGCATCCAGTCCCCCCCAGCCACGTTTTTAAGGTCGTCGGTATACCTGGCGGGGGGGTGGGGGGGGCTCTAAGCTGCGTTTACTGATTCGCGGTCTCTACTCAAGGACTGGTCTGCTCTAGCAGCCATCGGTCCTTCGACAGACATGGCCAGCCCACTCCCACTTTAGCTTACTGATCCTGCTATGTCGGTCATCCCGGTTCTTCTCCGGATAATCTCGTAATATTAAGTAGCTTTCGTTTTAAAAACGAGGTGAGTACAATAAGAAAAAAAAAACATCCTGTGATTTGCGTTGACTCACGCATCGTAAGTTTTTGCACTGCAGTTTGTGGCATTCCAGAATTTTATCGTGCGTTGCGGTATCACATTCTCACTGATAGATCTACCCATATATTTAGTATGAACCAAAAATATTTCGTAGAATACGAAGGGTTGTAAGTTGTTGACACCAGATCGTACTGATAAGCAAAACCTTCGCGAATGTCATGTTGTACATTTGAACCCTGGACCGATAGCATCGGGTCGCAGTCAACGCATGTTTGTTAATGAGTAAGAGGGCTGTTGGCAGTTGGACATATTTCATTTATGTATAGATTATGGTATATAATTATGTATGGGTGTTTTAAGGCAATGATGTTTTGATAGTTTTGTAGTAATACTGTGGAAACAAAGAAGCAGTGATAGCCTAGTGGTTGAACGCTTGGCTTCCTGCATTATATTTTTATTAAATTTCTGTTCTTATGAACCTGTGTGGAATAGGTGCCCTAACTGGCATTCGCGCGATGTGATGTCAATTAGGATACCTATTCGACAACTGTATGTTTAATTGTGGGTTCGCACGAACGAAATTCGCGCTTACTCGCGAAGGTCGCGTGACCGCGTTGTTTTATGACAACGCCTTTGTATTCAAAACCATAATTCCATGCATAATGGTTCAGTTTAAAACTTACACAACTCACCTGGCAGACCCACATTTGGTATGCCGGAACCTTAAATATGTACATGTATGTATGTGCACTTACCAAAGTCATGATATCATTTGCCAGATCCCTAGCTAAGTCATGGGATATAAAACAGCTGAGGCCACTGAGTGCCAGGCCTGCCTCATACTGATTCTGTGCATTGAGATCCTTCCTTATCATATTTGTAGTGAGCATTAACAGTTCTGAATCCGCATGGAATGAC
Organism: Asteroscopus sphinx; assembly: GCA_949699075.1. Classification (NCBI taxonomy): domain Eukaryota; kingdom Metazoa; phylum Arthropoda; class Insecta; order Lepidoptera; family Noctuidae; genus Asteroscopus; species Asteroscopus sphinx. Next base: position 280,154 of record CATIWT010000008.1, on the reverse strand, counting down.
TGACTAGCTGCTAAGTAACCAATGCGCTTGTAAGTGAACTTGTTGGAACTCATCACCTCTATTATGTTGAATATCGCCCAAGATATGTCATATCCCAATATTTGGAGCTGTAATACATGTGAAATATAGTTAGTTATTGCTGGAATTTAATAAATCAAAGTGTTTGTTAGAGAGTATGACAAAAAAATAAGTGCACAGTAATAGTAATTAAATTTTAAAACAGAATTTTTCTGGTACATTGTTTAACTGTGATTTCATTAGGCATTAAATCTGCTTGCATGCCTGTTATAAATCCCCTTAGATTCATATAAGCGAATGAGTGGGCAAACATGTGGTAGCCTGTTCTTAAGAACAACACAAGAATTAATCATTAGTCACAATTAAATTATAAATTACTAGACTTTGCACACGGCTTCACCCGCATGTTGAAATAAACTATAGCCTATGTTGCTTCTGGATATAGTAGCATTCTAATGGAGAAAGAATTGTAAAAATTGGTTCAGTAGTTTCTTGATAGTTACGAGTTTATAGATTACTAGCGGCCTATCCCGGTGTCGCACAAAATATAGCCTATGTTACTCAGGGTGAATGTAGCTTTCTAATGGTGAAAAAAAATTTGAAATAGTCACAGTAGTTTTTGAGTTTATTCATTACAAACATACACACAAAAATACAAATCTTTCCTCTTTATAATATTAGTGTAGACAAACAAACAAATCTTTGCTCTTTATAACATTAGTATAGAAGTATAGATTGAAAACATTTATCATCCTATTATTTGTATTTAACAAACAGATAAATTACCATGTGGTTGTCGTGTTATCAGAATGCTCAGAATGAATTTATGCTTATAAATTTTATCAATTTTTTATATCTACATACAGAGAATACATATTATAGAATTGAGTATGTACATACATATGTCAGTTTAGCCACAGCATTGGATTTTACTGCTATGTTATCTTGACGCAGCTCTACTTTTATTTCTTCCATACATTGTGCTATGTACTTTGACTGAAAATGAGATATTGTAACAACACATTAAAATGTTCAGCACCACAGTGTGATACACAAATGATTCAATTTATCTATACATGCTAGTTTGAACATTTAGGTCATAAAAATAATACACATTCCATAATAATACATTTTCCTTTAAAGTCTGGCAAGAAGATGTGCAACCATACCAAAATACAGTCAGCAGTGTTAAGACTCAGCCAAACATACATACACTAAGAAAAATGTTGTTTAATTTGTAGTCTAGCATAATATTGACTCATAATTGACAACAATGACTAAATAATGATATAAATATTGCTACATTGTCAACAATAAAATTTGTTGCAAATGTATTTTTTTTTATAGAACAGAATTTAAATAAGCCTTATTTTTTATACAGTTCAAATAAGATTGTAAGGCTTCTGTTAAACTAGTATTACACCTGACACCTAAGATTTTTTACAAGACGCCATTACTGCATCAGAGATCTATTCTCACACCATGAAAAGAGGATTTCGTAGCAAGATGCCTAACATTGCCCTTAGTTGACTTTCAATATTTTCAAGTAATCGGTAGAACACACGGCTACACATCAATCTGTACATTTCCAGTATAAGCTGACCTCGCATTGCATAGGTTTTCTTTACAACGCGAGGTCAGCCTTTACTGGTTTTGTACAGCTTGATGTGTAGCCGTGTGTACAACGCCGCGGGTAATTCTTTTTTGACTTATGTTTGCTAGGTTGATAGTTGTTACTTTTTATTTGCCATTTTCTTCTTTATTATTAGCCCTGCTCGCGGTTTTGCCTGCGTATAATTTGGTTTATCACAGAAATATGGTATATGCATCCCTCAGGAACTGTTTATCTTCCCGGGATAAAAAGTAACCTAATGGTCTATCTCTGTGATAAACTTTATCCAAATCCGTTCAGTCATCAAGGACAAATAAGCAAGCAAACATCCATACTTTCACATTAATAATATTGGTAGGATTTTGAATTCTGATAATTTTGAAGCTGGCTCGAAGATAGTTCCTTGGGGGACGCCGAAGGTTATTGTATACATTTTCGTAGGTGACTATCATAAATCCAGGCTTGCAGGAGTCACAATTCAATTCAATTCACAGTAGTAGTATAAGTCCTATATAGCTAGATAAATCAATTACGAGTCCGAATATGACTTATTGCTAATACGTATGACTTGTGCATCATATCATTAGTCTTACTTGAAGTTTTCATCATTATTTCATAAAAATATTATGAAACGGATATCCCTTGACGTAATATTGAACTGTGGTTTAGTTATCACGACTATTATGTGTAATAGGCGCCTTACGTCAATATGTGCGTAGGTGTTAAATAATAATAGAATTAAATTAATATCAATATTTACAACTTGTTAAAATTTTCGCGTAAAACGTTGTTTCTATATTTAGTACGAGAGTTGTTCAATTGTCGAAATTGAGGATAAAATATTCGAAACACAAAAGCGATCATGTTATCTTCTATAATTGAATATGTTTGCGGCAATTACTGTCTTATTAATCATCATCATTAATTAAAGAGCTGGGCTTTTGTAGGTGGAGTATTTTCGATCTTTCTCTGCATCCGCCTCCCTTTTGACTTCTTTATATAATATGACATCTACTTATCCCTTTACTTTTTTAGGGTTCCGAAGTCCTACAAGGAACCCTTATAGTTTCGTCATGTCCGTCCGTCTGTCCGTCTGTCCTAATCCTTTACAGCTTAATAACTTCTACAGTTATAAACATAAGTAAATGAAATTTTGTTAAAAAATAGTTTACATATAGATCTCAATTTTAAATGAATAAAAAAATCGTTTTTACGTATTTTAGGGGTGGCGTCCATACATGTGAAATGGTGATGGAAATTTTTTTTCGCTGCACCCCCTCGTGTGGGGTATCATTGAATAGGTCTACTAAAATGAAGGTAATGTTTCATACACCACTTTTTTATCAGGTTTACCATCTGCAAAATATAGCCCGCCAAAGTGGCTTGCAATGTGTCCCCCCCCCCAGCCATTTCTAAACTATGCAACGTAGAAACTTATAATCTTCCACATTGATAGACCTTTATAAAAACTCTCTTTTAAAATTATTTCGAGTATAATGTGATTATAAATTTTTGAGTTATAGTGAGAAAACTGAAAAATACTTAAGACGTCATAGTTCATAGGTCATTGACCTTAGAGAAAAATGATCTTAGCAAATAATGCTCCTTTAGTTACTACCTATTTAAAAAAATCACAAAAAGTAACTTTGTGTTATATTGATTTGACACAATCCTTCAATTTAGCTTCTTAAATTCAGCGCTAGGTGGCGCTGTTTGCAAAAACTAAAATAGCAATGATTAATATTCGATTTAATTCGTTTGTAATTAGGAACCCTATAATACTGAGCATGGCCCGACATGCTCTTGGCCGGTTTTATTTATAGTATAGGATGGCGAAACGAGCTATAAAAGCCCACCTGATGTTAAGCGGTTACCTTTGCCCATAACAACTTTGCCCATGACTGCTTCGTTGGTCTAGTGGTTGCAAGCGCGACTGCTGAGCGTGGGGTCCTGGGTTCGATTCCCGGGTCGAGCAAAGTGTTATTGGGTTTTTTAATTAGGAAATTCTCAGTAGCTGCCCGGAGTCTGGGTTTGTTTTTTTTTCCGGTCAATGGCAATAGGCTCGCCCCCTATTACATGGGACTGTAACATAACTGGCGAAATGTGGGTGTACTATTACAACCATGACTACTCTTCGGGGAAATATAGGCGTGATGTTATGTTATGTTAACTTCATCTTCACTACCACCTAGGCTGTTGCCTAAATGGTACCGCAAGTCTGTTCGCCAAACTAAGACATGAAGATGGAAAGTTTCATGTGATTGTAATTAACTTGCTCAGATTCTTAAATAACCATACCAACTATATCATAATTATACGTGTTTAGGATTAATAGCAAACAAGTTGACCAACTAGATTTTGGTGGAATAAGAAATTATTCAAGGATTTATGCTCAGACAACAATCAAACAACTATATAAGCTTGCGGCGACCGAATTTTTTCATTAGGTACTCTACTGATCTAAAAACGTTAAAAATTTTTCTTAAACATATTTCCAGTTTCCCAGAAAAATGATTAACGTTGAGAACAACTGGTCGCCACGTGTACAGTCGAACACAAAACAATAAACAATTTAATATAAATTTATGCTTAATTTAGCACCTCTGACTATTGTAATATGCGTAAACAATAGACGCTTTTCGCGTAATATTTGAGTAAAAATAGTTCAGTGATTTACGTGTAAAGTTTGCACTTTTACGGTTAACCATAAACAATGTGATTTGCTTCTGCTAATCTTATAAACAACGTGTTATTCGAATAACTCTAAACCTCAGACACCCCAACTATTTTTATTGTTATAGATTGATATGGCAAGTAATTATTTATTTTCATAAATTATTGTAGAAGATATTGGTAATTTTTGTTGTCATACTTATTCTAATCAACGCGACCCGCTCACCCCACAGTGCACCCCTGCGGCTATTCTCAAAGGATAATATTATAATATGTCGTGTTCTGTTTACCTTCAAGACATCGGTCTTGCACTCAGCGTCACGTCGTATGAAACTTTTAGAGAAGAAATGTTTTTTTTAAAATTAATCAATATTTAAAAGTAGGGAAAGCCATTCTACTTTGGATTCTGAATAAACTAATTTCAGGTTTTGAGTTATTTCAATAACACGTTGTATAAAAATCTCGTGTCACGGTGTTTGTGGTCGCACTCCTCCGAAACAGCTCAACCGATTTTTATGAACGTTTTGATGTATATTTGGTAGGTATGAGAATAATAGGTCGTAAAGTATATTTCATACCGCTAGGTGATTAGGGTGTCCCTATCCAGAAATAATTTATATAGCAGAACAACGTTTGCCGGGTCAGCTAGTTAGTTTGAAGAATTCTAACGTGTGCGATGAATTAAATCGCTTCGATGACTTTTACAGTAGTCTTACACAAGAGTAATATAACAGTCGTTAATATGTTAGGTAAATCAATGTGCATATCACACATTATTCATATGCAGTTATTATCTAAATCATGTGAATTAAACTCGTAAAAGAAGTTAATAAAATGTTAACTAATTAGATTTACATAATATTAAAAATCAACTCCTGGTTTTTCCTGCTTTGCAGCCAATTTGAGGTACATAACCACCTCGTATGCCGCATTTACTTTCCAAGTTCAACAGAAAATGGTCTATCAAAAGGCAAATTTTCTTGGAAACTTCGTCACACGTAGAAAATTTGTGGATTCCCCGAGTGTTGCGGTCAAAGTGCCTAAACTTGTAAACTTTAGGAAAATGCTACGCTTTTACTAACTTCTGGCAGAGACGCTGTGTGTGTTTGTGTTAGTTTTAACCTACTGGTTGAATGCTTGCCTTCCATGTAGTAGGGTCTGAGTTCGAACCTGGCCTGCTCCTCTGACTTTTCGAATTAATGTACAGATCAGAATATAGTTTATTACTTGCTGCAACGGTGAAGGCTTATGATTCTGGGCCGGATAGAATGAAACCGCACAAGACAGAGCACCGGCAAGATGTCAGCGTTTATTTATTCTTATTTTGACATTATTACTGTTATTAAGTTACTACTTATTATAATTTTATACTATTATTATACATTCATTTACTATTATTGATAACATTCTTAGATACTAATGACTAGTTTCTATGTTACATAAATTCCTTAATACTGTTATTTGTATAAGGTCTTAATAGATATTTTATTATAATTACGATCTAGTTTACAAGAGTAATAAGTAATTTTATGGTTACTTAAACTGCTAGATAATAATATTATTTCTACGAATGTGTCCACTGGCACTATCTTAGCGTCTCTTAAGGCGAAGTCACTTTTTTCATGTGTCTTTAATTAATATTCACCACTACACTATTTTTATTTTAACACTACACTAACTCAAAAGGCTTTGTCCTTTTCAGTCTCCTCACTAAGCCTGTGTTGTCGAGGAGCTGGATAGCCTCAACATTCACATGATGATGAAGTCTATATTCATGAGCTTCGGCATACTTTTTGATACTGTAGAAATAACATTTTTGAAGCCACTCTGTTAACGCGGGTCAACCCGCAAAAGTAGTGGTAGTCTACTATGTGAACGCAAGGGCGTGGTTTCACAAGAAAATCACAGCTGGTTTTTTTTTTTTTGTATCATAGGAGGGCAAACGAGCATGCGGGTCACCTGATGGTAAGCAATAACAATCTCCGCCACCCATGGACATCCGCGACAACAGGGGAGTTGCCTATGCATCGCCGACCTTTTAAAAAGACGTATGCTCTTTTCTTGAAGACTCCCATGTCGAATTTGTTGGGGAAAACCGCTGAAAGAAGTTGGTTCCACAGTTTTGCTGTACGAGGCAAAAAATGGCGTGTGAAACGTACTGTAGTTGACCACCAACCATCAAGATGGTGAGGATGGAGTTTAGATTTATAGCGCTTGGTACGATGGTGGAAGTCAAGGCTTAAGGGCCTTTCTTATATTAAAGTACGTATTTTGTACCTACCAATAGCCTCCACATTGTCCATTAATGATTTACGGCCACCATTACCACACTAAGGCGCCATTTTAACAAATTACATGTACCTTAATTAGCCACAGTCCATTTGTTGATCCATCAATCATTCTCACCGATATATTTCGCTTCAATACAATGACAGCGTTTCCCGTTTCCGGTTACCGCCATTTGCAAAATGGGAGATTCGAGATAGGACTCGCTTTGTTGGAGAATTCCCTGGTTTAACTGTGTTAAGGTGATTAGGGAGTCTAGAATACATACATACATACATAACATAACATCATGCCTGTATTCCCCGAAGGGGTAGGAAGAGGAGTAAAGTGCGCCCTCATTTCGCCTGTTGTAACAGGCAGGCAGGTGTTGTTGTTGTAGGACTTGTAAGTCCTATGAGGGGGCGAGCGTCTTGCCATTAACGGGGTACAAATCTGGACTACAACTAAGAATTTTCTAATAAAAAACCTGTAGCGATAAAGTGTTGTGACAACACTTTGTCTCTTTGTCTGACCCGGGAATCAAACCCGGACCCCACGCTCAACAGTCGCACTTTCGACCACTAGATCAACGAGACAGGAATCTTGGATGTAGATACAAATATATTATTACGTCTTTATTCCCCAAAGAGTTAAGCAAATATGTACAGTGCTATAACATCTAAAATTAGCTAGAAACAATATTATTGTGACGATTTAAGTTGTGGAAAGAAAAAATCGCTCACGAACAGGATTTTTTCTTTCCACAATTTAAATCGTTACATTTCGCTTCATAACATAACATAACATAACACCACGCCTGTGTTTCCCCGAAGGGGTAGGCAGCGGTGTAAAGCACACCCAGTGGCGTGCATTGGTTTTCGGTCTAGGTAGGCAGGCACTAAACAGACAGAGCAAGTTACTCGGTTAGAGAAAATGCTTACGAGGGTGATGATAATCGTTTTGTGGATGTAGTAATGTAACGATTAATTTACGAACAAAGTTACAAAATAGATTTACGGAGCACGAAAACAACAGATTTTACACAATTATTATATTCAATTCATTATAACATTAGATAAATAACGTTATAACGCCATCGATAATTCGATATAAGCGTATACTAAGTTTCGTTATTTTACGATAAATGTGTAGCAATGTACGGTCGACCACATGTCAGTGGTAACAGTTTCGACATTGACAGCGTCTTTATTTCGTAAGCAGTAAGGATGGTTTTGTAAGTGTTACCACTGTCATGCAATCGACTGTACAAAAAAAATATTGTAATATATTTACCATTTACACTTAAATGTAAATAATATAAAACAATTACTATCTTTACTTCGCCATTATTTTTCTAATTTTGAGTATAGTTTTATTATAACGATCACTTTGTAGTTTGTATGGAAATAACGAGTTACACACAAAACGGTTACGTGTGAAGAACGTTACGAACGACCCATGACGCGACGAGTCGACAAGGCTACACCTGTAGAGCTGATATTGCGGATAAATTGCGAATGTCAAATGTTAGTGTGTTACGCATGGCCGTATCGTGATTTATGTTTTTGTCGTATTACGTCGCTAAAGTAGTGTGCGTGTGTATATAGTTACGCCAAATGGTTTGATTGTGTGTGAAGTTACAGGCATTCGTGCGGCTGACCTGCCTAATGCCTAGTACGCATCCATCAGTAGCACCTAGTATGAAGTTTCGCATTGAATTCATACATTATTATTGAATACCTATGTTAATTGTTTTTATTTAATACTCTGATTAATTTATTTAGTAGTAGTTATAAGAGTAGTTAATACTGAATTGTAACGAGGTAGGCATTGCTTATTTGCCTATATGCAATGCACGCCACTGAGCACACCCACATTTCGCCAGTTATGTTATAGTCCCATGTAATAGGGGGAGAGCCTATTTCCATTAACCGGGCACAAATCCAGACTGCTTTTCCTGAAGAAAAAACCCAATAACACTTTGCCCGACCCGGGAATCGAACCCAGGACCCCACACTCAGCAGTCGTGCTTGCAACCACTAGACCAACGAGGCAATCATTAATTTCGCTTCGCATGCGTAAATGCGTTAAAAATAAAAAAATAATATTATTGTGGCTTTTTTTTACTTTTTTCATAACATAACTGTCAAAATGTGGATGTACTATAATACACCTCTGCCTCAGGCGTGATGTTATGTTATGTTGTTATTTTCATTTACCAATAAGGTCCGAAAAGCTACTGAAAATTATAACAAAAAAACGATTCGCTCTTTGTTCAAGCTACAAACGGAGCCCAAAAGCAATAACAGTTAAATTTAATAATTATTATAATAATTAATATTACATTGTTATAATATAATAATAATATTCTTAATATATAAATTAATATTATTTAGGCTCCAGTACCAACATCTGATGTCACACACCTCACCAGACTCAGTGACGCACAACCTCTACCACTCCACACGAACACAGAAAGAACTTCACCGATGCCAGCCAGAAGACAGAAGAAACGAAAGCACACAACCGACTGCGAGGACGAGGCGGAAAGAGACGAAGAAAGACGAAAGGCTGCCTCTAACCCTGGGACTGCAATATCACCAGCAGAACGAGACATTTCCAAAACCAACCTCGCGATACCTGAAGGTGGCTCCGATGCGACATCAGTTAGAGACCTAGAGAATGCAATGTCGAAGCACCTACCGTCAGTAGCGTTAGACGGAAAAGAAATCTCTCATAGGCCGACAGACTTTTCCACCGATGCACTTTTGAAACAACAGCAACAGAAATCAACAATACAATGGATAGGAACTAGGGCATGCATTTCGAAATTTCGAAACTTCATAGTTTCGAAATTTCGGACCATATTTGCATGTTTTTCAATTTCGAAATTAACACCCCTACTTTCGAAATTTCGAAATTTATTTATTTAAAGACTAATGTTAAATCGTCAATAGAACTCCCACATCTGCTCTAGATTAGTAACTAGAGCTTTTCCAGCAGCAGGCTGCATTTGAAAACGACTTAGAATCTTTATCAGCAACTGAATTTATGACTTCCAAAGAACCCATTTTTAAATTAGTCAGAATTAACATTTCCATACAAGTTTACCCGTGATCTCTGAACATGCCCACTAAAATACAAAGAAATTTAACACGTATACTGGGTATACGAGCTGTTATCCAAGATCGTCACAAATTATCTCGTCAGAAGACTCCACGAATCGAAAGAAAACTAATAGGTTTAGAAGAGGCTACAGCATCGTGTCGGCATGAATCTGGACAAGACCAAAGTCATTGAACATGCATATTATGCATGTCGTGCCGAGGTTCGTTGAAGGTACTTCCCTCGAAGTTGTGCAGGTATCTGGGGCAGGTTATTCGGTTTGGTAGATACAACTTCAAATAAGTATCAGGCAGAACGATCCAGTTGGGCTGGGCAGCATTTCGCAAACATCGCCTTCTTCTCTTCTTCTAAACCATAATGTTTGAAAACAGAAGTCTTTAACCAGTGCGTTCTGCGTGTCAAGGCCTACTGTGTCGAGACGTGGACGCTGACAGTTGGGCTAGTCCACAAATTTAGACTCGCGCAGCAAGCTATACTTCTTTGAAGGATAAAATAAGATCCGTGACGAGATTATCCAAAAATGTACCAAAGTGACTGGACATAGCTTGTAGAATCAACAAGCTGAAGTGGCAGTGAATAAGTCCTTGAATGGAGATCTTCAAATATAGGTTAGGACGCTCCCAATCAGGTGGACTGAAGACCTGGAAAAACTATCTGGGATGGAATAAATGCGGAAGGCGGAGGACCGAGTATTGTGGCGAATCTCGGAAGAGACCAAAAATGACCAGTAGTAGACAAATGGGTTAAGTTGGATAGCATCGTAGACCATTCTTTTCGGATGATTGGAAGAACGACTGAAGAGAACAATTAGCTGCTGTGTATTTGTGTACTATGAGAAGGCCTTCGGGCGATACTCTTTCGAAACTGTTCACTGATGACTTGGAGGACGTTTTCAAGACAATGGATTAGACGGGGAGGGGTTGTGATGGAAAAGACGAGAACATTTCACGTCTCCACTTTGCCGATGACATTATTGTAATGGCAGTCTCTGAAACAGCAGAGCGAGATGCTACATAGCATATACGTGGGACACTCAGAAAGTTTTGCGAAACTAAAAAAAATTGTTCTATACGTACATATATTTTTATCAAATCTTTTCAAAGTACTTTCCACCAGCCTCTATACAAAGATTCATGCGCCTAAACCAGTTTTCAAAACACTTTTTCCAGTCCGCCGCAGACACCTCGTTTACAGCCTGCTCGAACGCAGCCAGCGCATCTTCCGGCGACGAAAATTGTATCCCTTTGAGCTGATTTTTTATTTTTGGGAATAAAAAGAAGTCACACGGTGCTAGATCAGGGCTGTAAGGAGGGTGACCCAGGAGTTTGACTGGCGTGCTGTCCAGGAAGTCCCTCGTTTTGAGTGCGGTGTGCGCAGGTGCATTGTCGTGGTGGAGCAGTAGCCCGCGGAGCCCTGTGTTTGGTCGCTTGTTGCTTATAACAGAGAAAACTTCTGGCAAACATTTGGTAGTATACCATTCGGCATTAATGCTTCTTTGATCCCGTAAGGGAATTGATACCAAGTGGCCAGTCAAATTAAAAAAGCTAGCGATCAAAATCTTACCCCCGCTTCTAGATCGCTTTACTTTGGTAGGCGTTGGCTCATTTTGAAACACCCAAACAGTCGACTGGCGCTTGGTTTCTGGGTCGTATTGATAAATCCAGGACTCATCACCTGTAACGATGTCGTAAACACGCCGAGACGAGCCTGCTTCAAATTTGTTAAGCATATCACGGCACCATTCCACCCGGGCCTGCTTCTGAGCATCGGTGAGGTTGTGCGGCACCCAGCGTGATACTATCCTCCTCACGCGAAGATGGCTGTGTAGAATCTCGTGAACGCTTCCCGATCCAATCTTCAATATGTGTTGAATCTCCTGATATGTAATTCGCCTATTGTCTTGGATTAAATTTTTCACTGCTAGCACGTTTTCTTCGGTAACAGCCGTCAAAGGGCGACCGCTTCTTTCGTCATCCCCCAAAGTTGGTCGACCGCGCTTGAATTCGTTATACCAACGATACACGGTTGCCTTGGAAGGGCCTTCATCCATGAATGCCATTTGAAGTCTATCGTACGATTCATCCGGTTTCAGGCGACACTTGAAATCGTATAAAATCATAGCTCTAAAATGTTCCCGGCGCAGATCCATATTTCAGTGAGACACAATACTTTGAATTAACTCGCAAAAAATGTGGAGGGAAATTTTGAAATTGGAACTTACTTATTTTTACTTATAAATAATCATATTTTCGAAAAACATTATAACTGGCCAGTCTCCCATATATAAAAACTTTTTTTCGCAATACTTTCTGAGGGGCCTGGTAGTATATAGTCATTTAGTGTATCAGTCTTAGTATGAATCTGGACAAGACTATGGTAGACAAGATCATGTTCAAAACGCATGTTGCGCAGCGTGCCAAGCCCAATTGGTCTTCTTCAAAGAAACGACGCTAGAGGTTGTGCACGAATTTGTCTATATAGGTAGATAGGGACCTGTTATATTCAGGTTGGTAGATAAGTAGTTATTTTATACTACTCTTGCCTGTCATTACTTACAATGCCGAGACGTGAACACTGACAGTCTGGCTAGTCCACAAATTCAAAGTCGCTCAGCGGATTATGGAGCGAGCTATCCTTGGAGATTCTTTGAAGGATAAAATTATCCGAAAGAACCAGAGAGTAGCATAGGCTGTAGATTTAGCAAGCTAATGTGACAATGGGTTGGCCAGTCTACCAAAAGATCGATGGCTGTTGGAGCACACGAATCTTTCATTGATTACCGCAAAAACGCAGCGTTGGGCGCCCTCCAGCCAGGTGGACCGACGACCTAAAGTAGGTAGCTGGGGTGGACTGGATGGAAAAGATAAAGGTTATTTTGTTGTGGAGCAACTTAGGAGCAGCCTTTATTCAGTAGTGGACTGCGATAGGCTTAGTTATTAGGTGTTTTAAACATTGCCCACAATTTCGAAATTTCGAAATTTCGAAACTGATGAGGCCAATTTCATAAGCCAATTTCGAAACTGAAAATGTATGAAACTGCATGCCCTAATAGGAACGCAGAACCATCACCTGAATCCTCTAAACAGGCAGATACCTACGAACCATACTTCCACACCAGCATCAGCCTTGTTAAGACAGCTTTACGCGAATAGAGAAAGCGTTATTCGAAGCAACTTCTTGGGTGATGGTAGAACCGGAGGTTACTACTCCGGTGACGGCCAAAATGGTCCTTTACCGACGCCTCCAGGAAGCGAAGGCTCTGGTTACGGCGAACAACTAGGACATAAGGGTACAGATATAGGTTTGTAACGAGGCTAAACTCGTTACGCTGCTCACCACCTTATTTGGATTTCCTGGCCACTTTATTAAAACTTTACCTATCCAAATTCAAAATTTTAAATTCTTCTATAATTTTCTATTTTTATCAAAAACAACAGACTTATATCGCAGCCTTGGCCGGGCATGGACGTGTCCGACCATTACAGTTTTTTTTATATTATTTTACCTATCCAGTTCTATATTGTACGCTGAAAGACACTCATGTGTCTGTGACTGTGTCTTATAATCATTATATTATTTTATTAACAAATAGTAAATGTATCAATTTACCAGTTAGTGATCGTTCCTGTTGTGTTTTTATTGTTTGTGCCGACCTACCAACCTACCTACCTACCTACCTGAATCCTGAATCCAGCCCGAGCTCGCTGCATGGACATAGCAGCAGCTCAATTGTTTTATAGTCGGAGTTGACCTACCACTCCTCCGGCCCTCCGTACTACTGGCCCTCTGTGCCCTCATACTTCAGAGGAGTTCCATACCTCCATACCACTAGTTCCTGCAGTTCCTGTACCACTAGTTCCTGTCATTCCTGAGTTCTGTTCCTGTAGTTCCTGTTCTCCTCCTACTTCCGTGTGTCACCGTGTGCCAAGCCACCGAACCTTCGACCCTGCGAGTCTCCTGCCCGAGCCACCCACACCGGCCACGACGTGACAGGTTCCTTAGCTTACGGAGGATACGCCGACTACCATTCGGCTATGACGCCGCCAGGTTCGGTATCCCCAAGAGACAAACAACAGTACGCGTTGCCATACGACAATAGCGCTTATTCTGAGGCGTTAAGGCATTCGTATTTGGGCGAAGCTCCTCTGCCACTGAAGCCTCAAGCGTACTCAGCGGTTCCTGGAGCCTTAGATCACGCCTCACCTCTAGACCAGTCGCAGTCCTTCCATCCACCTTCATCTTTCCACCTGTATCATCCTCAGGCGCACTCTGCGCATGCGTCCCATTCACACCAGCCTGTAGATAAGTCCGCGCCTCCAAACACGAACTGGTATTCGGCAAGCTCATAGCCGAATCTTCGGTAATCTTCGTCTAATGTTCGCAAGCTTACGTTACACCGGTTGTTGTTAAGTTTTCTCATTTTGTTAATTGTTCGGGGCTCAATTAGAATTAATGGGAATATCCCTGATGCATCATTATCGGCAGGGGCCTCTTGTCAGAATGAGTGACTATTTGGCTGTCGGCAAAGAAAAGATTCTTTACGTGAAATTAGTGAAATAAAGAAGAGACATAGAGATTAACTTCCGTACATTAACATCGTCAGAAGTAAAGACAAAAATGCGAAGAGAGTTATTTCTTAATCACCTTAAAAGATGTATGAAAAGTACTAAAATTCTTTGCCTAATTAAATAGGTAGCTGAAGTTTTATTTCTTTGGGTACAATCGGACAAGTGCTTTTCCTAGAATAGTTTTGTGTAATATTACGAAAACCGCCATTACTATACATGTTGAAATTTGAACTTGTTTGAATTTGTTTTGACTGCCTCGTTGGTCTAGTGGTTGCAAGCGCGACTGCTGAGCGTGAGGTCCTGGGTTCGATTCCCGGGTCGGGCAAAGTGTTATTGGGTTTTTTAATTGGGAAATTCTCAGTAGCAGGCCGGAGTCTGGATTTGTGCCCGGTTGATGGCAATAGGCTCGCCCCCTATTACCTGGGACTTACAACATAACTGGCGAAATGTGGGTGTATTATACACCTCTGCCTACCCCTTCGGGGAAATACAGGCGTGATGTTATGTTATGTTATGTTGAAATTTGAAATTCAATTTAATTATTATTAAATTGACTTATTAATTATGAATTATTTTATAATATTAATAATATGAATATAAACATTACACGATGATGATACATTTATGACATGTTGGTTCCCTTTGCGTCATGTAATGTACAGTCGAGCGCAATATCTATACTAAGAAGTCGGTTAAAAACATAACCCTCCTTCTGGCGCAGTCGGGTAAAAACAGGTTTATGTGAACGTACATGAAAATCACGTGCCGCAAATATTAATCAATGTCGAATTTGTTCGGGAAAACGGCTAATGGAAGTTGGTTCCAAGTTCCAAAAGTTGGTTTAAGAGTTGGTTTTAGTGACAATGCTGCCGAATCACAGTTCCTTTTATTCACGTCCGTGAAGAAAGTTATAAAGAATATTAGGACAGACTTTTATATTACTATTTTTATGTTGATAACAGTCCTCCAAGGACTTAAGAACCAATGTAGCAGTCTGCAGCTGATCAGCCTCTATGCGAGGATCAGGCACCGCTACTACTTGCATGTTGGCTGCGTTAGCTGCTTTTATGCCATTTACAGCATCTTCAAAGACAAGGCACTGAAAAATAATAATTACAATATTGTTTTTTTTAAATGTGCTGTTTTTTAAACAGTCTAGCTAGACAATAAGACATAATAACAATAGCCGGGTACCATACACTGTACCCTGGTCTGGGCAAGTGTTACATTAAAAATAAATAAGCTTACTGTGAGAAAATTGCACTATTTATACTTTGGTCTTCCTTACACAATTACAATTCAAAATCTTATTTTATTATTATTTAAGTTTCTTTTAACTTCCACATAGATAAGCTTTGTTTGTTACTTATAATAAATTGATCAATGAACAGCTTGACCTATTAAATTACTGAGGTCATTTTTATCAAAATGAATACTGAATTCTTATCAAAGCATGTTATCTTTTACTCACATCTTCTGGTTTTGGCTTGTCGGGAAATTTGGAAGCACAGACAAGGAATATTGAGGGGTCAGGCTTGCCCTTAGTGACCTCTGGGTCAGTTGACCCCATAGTGAGGTGGTGGAATAGAACAAGGAACTCTTGGTGGTTCTGCATCTTCATATCCACACTGTCTTTGCTTGAACTAGTGGCCAGAGCTATCGGTACACCCTTCTTGTGCAAGTGCTCTACTAACTTTTGTGCACCTGTAAGTCAAAAATAACTTGTTGACAATTCATTTTAGGACACTTACATAGTCAACAGTCTTTGATCAATATATTTGATATTTCACAGTAATCATTACATTAAGATTGCATAACAAATCTGATAGGTTTTGGTAAAGTGTAACGGCCAAAATTAATATCCAATCTATCCACGATTTGCCCTACTAGAGGTAGGAATTTGACATAAGCTCCATACAAAATATTGGATATTAATTTTGTCCGTAAATGTACATAGCAAAGTTATTATTATTTACTGTAATCTAGAAAATATTCTAAGTCTGAACCTCTTTGAATATAGTCTAATATAGTCGAAAACCCAGAATAATATTTGCTATTTATATAATTAAAATATTATATTAATATTTATTATTAATAAATAAATTTAATTTATTTATTTAAGTATATTTCTTTTTTTTAAAGAATGTCGCAAGTAACGATAGCGTGATGTCCCAGTTCAATTATATGATCCACTGTAACACCTCTGTACTTGGCATTAGGGCTTCGATTCCGAGATTCCGAGATCTCGAAATATCGGAATCTCGCTACTTTTTCTACGTATTTATAATATCGGTATTGGAGAGTAAAATATCGGAATTCCGATATTTCGATATTTTCCAGAAAATGTATGAGAAACATCAAAAAATCCGAGAGCTAGTTATTGTTTAATACGTAGTATCCCGTATCCCTAATATTCTGTGGTTTAAGCAAAGACTAATGGTGTGCCTCGAACGGAGACCTTACAACAAACTTTTTAAATTGTAATGTATTTTCCATTCATAAATCTTATATTTGTTGAATATTGATCCTAGGCAGAGTTAGAAGACTAGCTAGAAAGTGCTAGTGAGAAAATGCTTTTGCTTTTATTGCTTACAAAGTTCTTTTCACTTATTAATGACACTCTTACGAACCGTCTTTCGCGTAGGTTTGACGACTTCCAGCCTCCCGAACAAGCCAGCTTCCGAAAAGGCCTTAGCACCGTAGACCACATACATACACCGCGGCAGGTTATACATAAGACTGAAGAGTATAACGTGCCTCTTTGTTTAGCGTTTGTGAACTACGAGAAAGTCATCGATTCTACCGAGACTTGGTCTGTACTACAGTCTCTTCAACGGTGCCAGATTGACTATCGGTACATCAAAGTGTGTTTGTATGAAAATGATTACAGGACCAAGCCTCAAAACCTATCCTTCTGTAGCGAAGTGTGAGACAGGGAGATTTGATCTCTCCGAAACTGTTCACTGCTGCATTGGAGGATGTCTTCAGGTTTCTGGATTGGAAACGGCTAGGCATTAACATAAACGGCAAGTATATCACTCACCTTCGGTTTGCCGACAACTTATATTCATAGCTGAGATCAGAGAGGACCTCATACAAAGCTCGATGACCTCAGTAGAGCTTCCGATAGAGTGGAAATATGGACAAGACAAAGGTTATGTCGAATTCCCAATTTCCCATTTCCGTAAATATCCGAAAATCTACACTCGAAGTTGTTGACGATTATGTATAGGTACCTAGTACTTTGACTAATCAAAGACCTAGGACAAACTGTCCAGTTAGGTAGGTCCAACCTAGGTTTGGTAGGTCGATTCGGTAGGGAACATGGAGAACAGAGTAGGGAAGCATTCGGGAAGCTACGCAATATCTTCTGGTCCAAATACTGCAGTGTCTCAAGAAGAAAGTCTGTGACCAGTGTGTGTTACCAGTAATTACTTAAGGTACTGAAATGTGTTTGCTCACAATGGGCCTGATAAGAAGGCTCAAAGGGCAATGGAGAGGGCTATGCTCGGAGCGTTCCTGCGTGACTGAATCAGAAATGAGGAGATTCGCAAGAGAACGAAAGTAACCGACAAAGCCCGAAGAATTGCCAAACTTAAGTGGCAGTCAGCTGGGCACATTGCTCACAGATCGAATAGCCGATGGGGCAGTAAAGTTCTGGAGTGGCGATCACGTACTGGAAGGCGCAGCGTAGGTAGGCCCCCCACAAGGTGCACCAACGACCTGGTGAAGGTCGCGGGAAGCCGTTGGATGCGGAAAGCGCAGTTCCGGTCGTTGTGGTGATGCTTCGGGGAGGCCTATGTCCAGCAGTGGACGTTTTTCGGCTGAAATGATGATGATGATGATGACATATTCGATTAGCACTTGCTTTAACGGTGAAGGAAAACATCGTGAGGAAACCTGCACACCAGAGAGTGCTCCAAACAGTTCTCAATGGTGTGTGTAGTCCGCCAACCTGCACTAGGCCAGCGTGGTGGACTAAAGCCTTAGCCTTCTCGTATCGAGAAGAGGCCCGTGCCCAGCAGTGGGACAGTAATGGCTGGGCTGGAGTTACCAATGACACACTTCAAGCGAATTCTGCGTAAATTGCTAATTGAAAAAGCCTTTTACTCAGTCAATGAATATTTGGAAGATAAACATTTAATATAGTAATATAATTTTATTGTGAACACTAACATTTGCATGTCATTATGTTATGACAAAATATGCTGAACTACCTACTAAATATATTTGTAACACCTACTGTAACCATATTTAAAAGCAAATAAATATTTGAATTGAATTGAATTGAATTGAATTGGTTATGTATATATGTATGTATGATGATGATGACAGGCTGTACATGTTTATTAGATCATAAAGACCCATTAGTTTTCAAAAGCAACACTTTTGGCATAATCTACACTTTTTACTCTACAAACAAGATTAGGTTTTCATTTTAAATCAAGTCCTAGTAGTATTTAAAAATATTGTGTCTCAATATCGGAATCTCGGAATTCCGATATTTGAGGTCAATATCGGGTCCAATTCCGATATTGGAAAATAGGCGATATTGAGAAGCCCTAGTCGCTAGTCGGTTATAATTTCCCAATTGTATTATCTACAGATGTAGGATGTAGGCATAGAAATATAACACATAGAAACCCAGTAGACGCACGCAGAGCGACGCAAATCCAGGTTAGCCTTAAAAGGCTAACCAAGCCTATCAGTACGTCAGTGCTCAAGGTCATGTCTTAATGCGAACCGCTCCCGCAATTTATTAAAAAAATGACTTACTCTGCAGTGAAAGGGTGTCACAACTCGTCACATAATAACAATAAACATCATTTCAGGGGTAAGTACAACCTGGCATGTTATAATCTTGAGTCAAAACACAAAAATAATTCATAAACTTGACAGACGCCATAACAATGAAAATGTTGCTAGGTATGGGAAAAATATTTTACCCCATATTTGTTTTTTCGTAAATACAGTTTGACAAAAACGTCTAAAATCAGAACTAATTTTCCATGTACCTAATAATATAATTTTTGTATATTTTCTAAGAGTATTGAGTCAATCTGTGTTTTATCTTGCATGAGATGTGTCTGTAAACACTTAAATTGAATTTATATGATTATGGCTTTACAAAATTCTGCCAAAAACGCGATTTTAAACGTTGTAAATTTATCAATGCATGACTAGTGGTGCCCCTATTTTATGTACTCTTATGCCAAGCTATACTTTTATTAGTAGTGTTTTAGGATAAATAAAATGGGTAATGGTAATGGTTTTTTATGCTAAATAATTTTGAATCACGTGTTTAGCATTTGCCAAATAATAATTATTTAAGGGTTGCCATTAGCCAAATCGTGTTTTATTTTATTATTTTGAACGCTTCACATGCGTAAATATGCGAAGCGAAATCTAAAGACATGAATTGTGGAAAGAAAAAATCGCTAACGAGTAGGATTCGAACCTGCCGCATCGGCATCGAGTCGACGAGGAAGTACCTGGGACTCGTCCTCGACAGCCGGTGGGCTTTGGGCCGCACTTTAAGCGGTTGTTGCCCAAGCTGGGGCCGCGACTGCTGCCAAACCACCCATTTCGTCGTAATGCAAAACCCGTTCTAATGGTTTAATCATTCAGTTGACGTTTTCTGAACTTAGCCTTAATAAATAAATAAATGAATAGGTAGGTATCTAATAAAAAATATCTGACAGCTAAATGATTACGTTACTATTCACTGACTGCAAAATTCTGAACGCAACCTATTTTTCCCTACTTTTTCGGGAAAATGTAATTTACTTGCAACATTATTTGTGCGCTGGTGTGCCTGTTGGTGAGCTCGCTTACACACACATAGATCTTTTTCGTGCGTCACTATAAGCTGATCTGTTAAAGGGAACTATCAGTCTATGTGTTATATGTCTATGGATGTAGGTATGATTCTATGCTTTGAAAACATGTGATTTGCAACCAGATTTATCAAAAATAGGTAGATAGGTATGTAGTCTCAATTTGAACTCAGGAATTGATGACTATGTACATAATATGATAAATTATAATTCTAAGTTTTGAACTTCGCTTGCTCGGTCATCAAAATTGAGCACGCGGTTAAAAAGCAACTTTGCACCCTTGTATAACAAATAACTATTTACTATTAAGATCTGTCAAGCCAATATTCGTAATAAACAAATGTAATGTTCATCAAGTAGCTCGGAATTAGATCAGTTTTTTTTTATTGCCAGTCCGTAGAACTCCGTTGCTAAAATTATCTTATAATAGATATAATATATCAATATAATACTATAAATACTACCTATATGAGAGCAAAAAGTTCATCTACCTCAAATTATAACACCACACACAGGAAACGTCTTTTGATATCTGGTTTGTGTTACCGCTAACTTGAAGCGCTACATTGCTTTCACAAGTAGCGATTTCAGTCCTGTATCTACGCGCTTAGATACGCGGCTACAGGCGTAGATACCTAGCTACGGGCGTAGATACCTGGCTACGGACGTCGATACGTGGCTACGGGTGAATATTCGTGGCTACGGGCGTAGGAAAGCGGCTACGGGCGTAGATACGTGGCTACGGGCGTAGATACGTGGCTACGTGCGTTGATTTGTGCTGCCACGTAGGCAGGAGTTATAAAAACTTTTGTAAAAGCTATGTGTAGAAAAGTGAAACCCGAGAAGTTTTCAGATATTAACTTTGCATAAATATCATCTATTTTAAAATGATGGGTGTTTACCTACATATTCATACAGCATTATGGGTGTAGCTATTTACAAGTATGAAACATATAATTTGTAAATTTAGTAGGTGTTATAAGATTGCCCGTTGTATATAATATATCTTTTCTGTATGCAGCTTATTTTTGTGTACAATAAGAAATATTTAGTCTGAAACCCATAGTTAATTTATGGGTTAAATATAGAAGAAACAACTAACTAGGTTCATCATTATATTTAGGCATTACATCTGAATATAGTAATTCTGCAATGTTATTATTCATTTCTACTTGTGAAAATGGAGAGCTATTATTTTAGGAGTGTTTTTTGCAATATGATGAAGAAATGGACTTTGTATCCTTTACATAAGGCAAGAAAACAGGGTCACCTGTTTTAAGCACCCAATAAATTAGGTATGCAAAAGGTAAATTGTATGCATTCAGCATGTGGTACCTCTATTAGTGCCTCTGGTAGCTTTGGTGGGTATGCAGCACGGCTGTCACTCGGTTGCAGTTGCATGCCTGTTTTATGTTGATCTTCTTCATCCCAGCTGCTAGTTGCACATTGTAGTAGTGGCAGGCTGCTGACATCATTTTGTGTTCTGCTGATTAGAGGGAAACCACTTGCTTCCCAATAAGGAATTCTTCATGGAGTTTTATTAATGTGTTTTCACCAGTATAAAATAAAATTTCTTTCAATTCTTTAAATAGTATTATACAATTTGTTATCCAACAAAAGTACCACAGTTTCTCTTCATTGTTTCTTCCTGGTAATAATCCGGTAAGAATTTAACGTATAAGAAACCAATTAAGTATGTCAAGTGTAGTTTTATTATTGCTTTGGTTTATTGTCATTAGTTTATTAGTATGACAGATCCATCTATCTCAAAATCTTCTTGAATCCATTTTAAGGACCCATTACACTGGATTGAAGCCACCTCCGGGATCAGTGATAGTGTTCATACTAATAACAAAAATGTATTACCAATATTTCTCCTATGAGGGCCTCCTTCTTTCCTCAACCCCTCCAACAGGATTCAACCCCAATGTTCAGATGTCTCATAATAAAATTACTATTTATATGACTTAAAAATAAATAATTAATTACCATGTTTATTATTTAATTATATTATTTGATGTTTCATATAAATAAAATATTTTATTTTTGATGACCGACAAAATTTTAAAGTATTATCATAAGTACTTGGTAAGTATTTTTTTATGACTGACATTGTTTTATAGTGACAAAAAATTATGTTTTAGACGGTATGGGAAATAAAACAAAGGCGTATTTTGGAAAGAGAAAACGCAAAAAATCTGAAAATTTGGCTAAGGCAAGAGCTAAAAGGTATATTTATGTTACACTAGCTTCCACCCGCAGCTTCGCACGTGTGAAATTCGGTATGTTACAAGTGTTCTAGAGTGTGCAATCGATTCAAGTTTGGAACTTAATGTTTTAGGGTTTTGGATTAAAAAATTAGGGGTTAGGGTTTTAATAAAAACAAACGTAAGTTATTCGGGTTTAGTAGAAAAAAAACAAAATCGTTGGCTTTTTATTTATAAATAATGTATTTTTAAAGTTCCGTAACTAGAAGGAAAAAACTAAACTCTTATAGGTTCACTCTCTTGTCTGTCTGTCCGTCTGTCATAGCCGCATCTGTTGAACACCTGCAAAGTAAACGGCTTGTTCCGTGTGTTGCCGGCCGTAAAGAATTGCAGTACCCTATATCCTCATGGGTGTCGTAAAAGGCGACTAAGGGATTCACAAGAGGATGGGCAGCAGCGTTCTCTTTAACCAACCAACTGTGATCGCCAATCCGTCATGAGTGGCGATTAGGGCGTATCCCCCCTTCGGGGGAGGCTTATGTCCAGCAGTGGACGTAGCTGAGCGATTGACTTCTGCGCCGGCGCCGCGTGCTAAGAGCTCCATCCCCATACGGGACAAAATATCTATGGTCATGACGGTTTGGCGTATGGATTTACGCGTTTGAAAAAAACCCGACTTTTGAATGAACTGCAACGTTAATAGGGTTCGCGCTGGCGGTCTGTTTCTTAATGGGATGTGGCTGATACGGTAACGCAGGTTTCGATTCATGCTCGATTTATATTCGATACCGCGAGCAAAGCTAAGGTACCTACTCCGGCTAAGGCACTGGAGTACTGAACCAGGAGTCGCAGGTTCGGATCGTGCTCGTGAGCGAATTTTTCTTCACAAGATTTTATTTATGTCTTTGAAAAAACATCCGAAACAAAGACTTGTGTGGGCAAAGCTTTCAAAAAATAATAATAAAATAGATGCTAGTCAGAATGGTATTACTTGATTTGAATTAATAGCTTTGTAATCAGTGGCGTAACAATAGGGTGGCAAGACGGGTTAAATAGGGGTGGGGGAGGGGCGTGAGGGCTGCGAGCACAGGAGGATCCTAACATTTATTATTGGGCCCCATCCGATGAATTTGCCACGGGTCTCTTAAAGGTATAGTTACCCCACTGTTTGTAAATTACTTTTGAAAAGTCAGGACGAGCCCGCCCTACCCAAACATGAGCTCAGCGTCAGCCCCAAGCTGTTCCACCGCCGCAGCAACTCATTCCAAGACGAGCCGCCGCACGAACTCACAGGGTATACACCTTCCTTTACTGTTTTGTGTTTATTAAAAACATTCCTTACAGCCTAATGTGACGACAAATAGCATGAGTTGTCGGGTACGTTTTGAAAAAGAAAAAGATTGAAAAAAAATATAGAATTTTCCGTAGATCTGTTAACATGACTACATCAGACAATTGGCAGGACTTATCGGTTGGGAGTGGTTGATAGGAAGAAATACAAGTCCACATATTTTGTCGCTCATTTAATCGATTTATATATTTTTACACGTATTAACTATTTCTAATCTTCCTAATCTAACTTCCGAGATCTTCAACTTTGCATGCACAGTATATAGAACCTCTAAATTCTCTGAAACCATGTAGTTGTGTGAGTCCACCCTACCGCCACCTTAGGGAGTCCTCACACTGATCGATGAAAACTCTTCAAACATTAATTCTTAAATTACGGATACCTATTACTACCTACTTAGTATATTATGGCCAACACACTGCATAACCCTATATTTTTTTATAATGTCTACTTATCTTCTTCTTCTTCTTAATTTACATGTCAATTTGCGATTAACGATAGAATAGTTTCCTTTATAAATAGAAAGACAATCATATATATAGGTAAACACTTTTATATCCAATGATCTCATATTATACTAGCTGTGCCCGCGACTCCGTCCGCGTGGATGTCGGAAAATAACATCGTGTCATAATTATGAACACAATATCTTCAAATATATACATATAAGCGCCTACACAGACGATTACACTATTTACCGACCATACTATATTTTGTTTTTACAACCAACCGGCTAAGGTGATGGAATTTCATGGAATTAGCCCTAAACTCCCTCATTCTGAGAAGACGCTCGTGCCCAGCAGTGGGAAGTAATTGGGCTGATTATGTTATTCTACTGTTGGGCATGGGCCTTAGTCCCCCACGGTAGCCTACTGTTATAATTTCTTTGCCCGCCGTCAAATTCACATGTACCAAGTACCAACACATAGACCCAGCACAGTGACCGCAACAGTGACCGCCAGAAACTAGTTGTCTGGCATTTTTGCTGAACTGAGCCTATTTGGTGCAGCCGTGGGGCAATTATACTTTTAGGAGTTGTATTATAGATAGTAAAATTTTATAGGTATTATTATTATTGTTTAAACGTGCCTCTGACTGTAGTAAATAAACCATTTTTCTTTTCCTTTCTTTTTCTTCTTTCAACAGCAATCTCTAGATAATTTGACCAAAGAGGTAGAGTCCTTATAAAACTGCGACCTGCAAAGATCTATTCAGTAGGCCTAGTACGAGTTGGACACTTACCGATACTTTCAAAGTATTCGTCGACTTTCATTAATAAATCTGTAGTTCCTCCTCGTATCCGCCAGGGGCGCTACTGATTTATGAATGAAAGTCGACGAAAACGATGAAAGTATTCGTAAGTGTGAAACTCGTACTAGGCCCACTGATGTAACTCTAGGCCATATAGAAATGACAAAAAAATGTGCGACTCCGGTGACGCAAAATGAAGTAGGTACCTTCCATGTAGGAATCGAACCTGCGACTGGCGTAGAATCCAATCGCGCTGTTTGCTTACAGATTTCGCCCCCGAACGAGAATGTGGTGCTATGGACGTACAACCGTCCCTGGTGGGGGCATGAAAATTACAGTTTGTTTCACTCAGCACAAAGTATCACAACGGAAAAGTTGAGAGAGACTGGTGCCGATTCTCTTGTACACCCACCTAAACCTAACTATAACTAAAATTTACAAATTTTAGTTTAGAAAATCATAAAACTTATTCTGTGTTTATCTTTTTCTTATTTTAGAAAACTTGTTGACAGCTCTAATAATTGAGTTTGACGCATCTAAGTTGAATTGGCGGTGTTACCAGTACATCTTGAAAAAATTATTAAAGAGCGAATGGAATGACCGAAAGTTCACAAAAACAGAAGGAAATTAAATAATAATTATATTTGGAATTATTAGTTTATCATTAAAATTAAGAAGAAAAAATCATGTCACGAAATAAAGTACATTTTTGTTTTATATTTTCAATAAAATATATAAATTGGAATAATGTGATCAGATTAAAGAGCTAGGTTATTATTTTCTACGGCCCGTATTACAGAACGATACTCAAGCGTTGATCACTGTTTAAAACTAGTTTTGAGTTGAGCTTTGATTTTAGAACGTTCCTCAAGCAGAGATTTATTGATCACAGATTTGATCTGTAATAATAAATCACTCTGGTGTGGTCCAGACTACGCTTGAGTAGAGATTTCTATTTTAATTCAGGTCAAATTCGTGTGTTATGTTGTTGAATTAATGTTTATAATAATCACCGTTCTGGAATAAGACCGATACTCATGTAACGATTCTATCCTTAAGTAGTGATCAGGTGATTGGAGTTTAAACTGTACTTGAGGAACCTTCTGTAATACGGGCCTAAGAGTACCTATCAATGGAGATATATTGTTATTATTGCAGCGTATCATATGTATATCTTAAACAACGAGAGACAGAGCTATTTGCAAAAAATGCAAGGTCCTTTGAATTCCATGGGCAATCACAATAATAAACTATTTCTTTAATTTAAAAAGCTGGAATTTCCCTTTTTAAAGACGTGGTTAAAAAGTTCTAGCACCCAGGCCACGAAATTTTTCAAAAAAGTTGAATAAGTTAGAATCATTGAATTAAGAAACCTATGGAAGTGGCCCATTCTTCTATATCTACCTAGTTTATACAAATATCTATTAAATCGTTATTGAATTATGAAACTATTCTTTGTCTCTTGTTAACCAACGTGTTATGTCGTCTGGTGAAAGAGATCGCATGCTATTTGTATATTCTCTGTTTGGCAACATCTTTACGGGATGTCAAAATACCTACGCCGCGTGGCAACCCCGCTTACCCCGCAATGTGGCCCATAGTACATGAGCTGTCAAGTAAACAAACTAGGGCTGTTGATATTTTTTAAATATCAGATTTTCGATCTATCGATATTTTTAAATATACAATCGGAGTTCGATATATTGAAAAAAAAAAAGATATTTCGATATATTGGCCAAATTTCATGATTCTAGGTCAATGCGAATTACCCTATAGGTTTTTTATGTGAGTTTGCGAGTATCAAAATGTGACATAGCCGTATGATTGCCTTGACCTAGAAGCTTGATTTTTTATGTCCTAGGGACAGCCGAACTTAGTATTTGATATAATTGCATTATTTATTACTACTTGAAAATGATTTTCATCAGCACACATCTCTGGTACGAAACACGAGCATCGATACTTTTTAGTTTTGATTACTTACTTCCCTAGCTATGGCCACCATAACGGTGGCCCGGATATTGTAGGTATACCACGCTTATTTCGTAGGTATTACTGGTCCATAGGTACAAGTCAATGACTTCTTATCCTTTATTATATAGGTACCTCTTCTTATCGAAATTATAAATTTCATTGTATGTTTCTATGAACAATTTACCTTTAGATAAAAATAAATAATTAGATAATTAGATAATTTACCTTTAGGCATCCATTATTTATTTTAAACTACCTAAAAACTATAAAAATGAATAAAATAAGCTTTGCAATTTTAGTTGTTGATAACTAATTATAGTCGACATGTATTTTGATGCCTTCTAAAAATAGTCAGATTTAGGTTGACATTTCTAATATTAGGTGAAAAACGTCAATTACAGAATAGCAAAATGTCAATTTTTACTAAGTTGAATAACTAAACTAATTTTGGTCCTGTCAAACCAAAAATTTGTTTTAAAGTGAATTTCAGAATAGAAAACTTCGTTTGACAGGACTAAACTAAATTTAGGTGATTTTTAGTCTAGTTTAGAGAATTTTGTGACAAGAGAATCGGCACCACTAGCTGTAATTTCCATTGTGCAACAGCGCTAAATATTTGGTCCTTACCCATACCTGATTCCTATTTCATTATCATTATAAGAAGCATGTAACACCACTTATGACTCATATTAAAACATAAAGGTGTGTCTTATTCTTAGGAAGATGAGATTGTTTTCTGAATATTTGTTTTTATAAATAATTATTGTATTGGTAAAGTTCTACTCCTGCCCATGGTCTTAATATTAACACCTACTTAAATTAAAAAAATCTGCCGGAGTACAGGAGATGCTTCTCGTACCACAAGCCCTTAATCTCCTTTATCAACTGCAGCCATAATGTAGGGAATTCCCTGCACTATGCGATGCTTGCTTGATAAATGCTATGATAATGCTAGATGCTTGCTAAACCCGGTGTTCTAATTACTGTATGTAATAAAACAACTGAAGTGATTGATTGAGTTTATTCAACTGTTCGTGTAAAAATAATAACATAGATTTATATTTAATACATAATTTCCTTCATAATTATGAGCTCCAATCACAGAATCGCCACTATATTTTTAGGTGGAGGAAAGAGCATGGAAAAGAAACCTCGAGTGAAGAGGAATCAGAAGATGAAAAATCTGGCTCCAGCAGCGACGAGGATAGCGAGTCGGATGATGATGTAATTATATTTTGTATGTTTTCTTAGTTTTGACTTTTGAATCACATGCTATTTATGTATTGTGAATGTCTGTCTTCGGAAACCCATTAAAACCCACCAACCCAACCAACCCATTTTGATAAAAAAAGATAATGCATTTTTTTTTGGTTCAGATATACCCAAAGGGCTTACAACGCTCTAAGAATCCAGTACAATAACGCGTCCAGGGCGTTGTTGCGGCTGCCGCGCTATTGTAGTGCATCGGCAATGTTTGCCGAAGCACGTACAGACGGGTTCGACGCCGTCTGGCGTAAGAAGTCTTCCTCGCTACTGCGCAGGCTGCGCGGCAGCCCCAACACCATCCTGCGTGCGATAGCCGCCCGGGCTGATAGCCCGTTAGCGTGGGCGCTGATCAACCGGACTAAATCTCTGCTAGTTATTAAGTACTAACATAGGATAAGTTGCATTTGTTACTAACACATTATAGACCAATTTGTTGTCTGAGAAATAAATAATTTTGATTTGTTTTTTTTTGATTTAAAATAAGTGTATAATTATTTAAAGCTGCTCTTAGAGTCAAAGCACACACAATACTTTTAGCATCGGCGATTTTGCGTCTACATCAATGCTGTATGGCGTTTTGGCGACATGCTGCGCGTTTTAGTGAATGCAATGTTGCATCTCCTTTTGATGACTAACTACGTTCCATTGCAGTTTCGAAATAATTTCAGTCGCTGCATCAAACATCCAATAAGAGACTAGATCACCTCAACTGGAGTTTGTATGTGTGGATTAAAGCATTCGGATGTTGCATTGAGAATCTGAAAAGCTACTAAATCGTTGATTGCCGATGTTAAAAGCAGCAAGTCTGCTTTGGCCCTTACCGGTGGTCTGTGAAGGTATCAAGCCATTCATCATCAACATACACCTACTGATTTAGAACAGATGTGATACAAACATAGTCCATGCACAAGTTCATTAGAATCAAGGCCCGAGTTCAATGAATGTTTGGAAAATTACAGATAGAAACACAACTTGTTCTTTTCAACCCTATAACTGTATACAGGCTACTTTGTAATTCGACCTATTCCATGAAAGGGGTTATACTAGAGCTCATTTGCAACTAAAAAGATCCCGTGAACCAAGGGGCGCCAGTCATTTGTTTTCGAGTTAAAGATAGAAGTTTTTAAACTTTCGCGAATTTCACTCATATTGAACTATGTCGAAACGTCGAGGTTAGTCAAAATGTTTGTTATATTTTGATTTAATTGTGCGCGACATGTCCCGTAAACATAGTTCAATATGAGTTGAAGATATTTTTGATATTTTCTGACTTCGGATGGAAAAATGCTAACTGTGAAAAATCTATCCTACTCTGGGCACTCGATTGACACTTTCCTGAAAGCTGATGATGACCTGCAAATACATACATGCATACATGCATACATGCATACATGCATACATGCATACATGCATACATGCATACATACATACATACATACATACATACATACATACATACATACATACATACATACATACATACATACATACATACATACATACATACATACATACATACATACATACATACATACATACATACATACATACATACATACATACATACATGCATACATGCATACATACATGCATACATGCATACATGCATACATGCATACATACATACATACATACATACATACATACATACATACATACATACATACATACATACATACATACATACATACATACATACATACATACATACATACATACATACATACATACATACATACATACATACATACATACATACATACATACATACATACATACATACATACATACATACATACATACATACATACATACATACATACATACATACATACATACATACATACATACATACATACATACATACATACATACATACATACATACATACATACATACATACATACATGTAGAACTCGTAGTTTGCAGCTATTGCCCAAACTCGGCTCACCTAGTACAACACGTGAAGGAGTTCCAGTAGCAGTAACCAAAGTAACCTTCAGGTCACTCGATCAAGTCCGGAGGTAAGGTCTTATCATAACTAACAAAACGAGCCCAAACTCGGCTCACCTATTACAACACGTCAAGGAGTTCCAGTAGCAGTCAACGAAGTACACCTTCAGGTCACTCCATCAGGTCCGGAGGTAAGGTCTCATCATAACTAACAAAACTAGCCCAAACTCGGCTCACCTAGTACAACACGTCAAGGAGTTCCAGTAGCAGTCACCGAAGTACACTTCAGGCCACACCATCAAGTCCGGAGGTAAGGTCTCATCATAACTAACAAAATGAGCTCAAACTCGGCTCACCTAGTACAACACGTCAAGGAGTTCCAGTAGCAGTCACCGAAGTACACCTTCAGGTCACTCCATCAGGTCCGGAGGTAAGGTCTCATCATAACTAACAAAACGAGCCAAAACTCGGCTCACCTAGTACAACACGTCAAGGAGTTCCAGTAGCAGTCACCGAAGTACACCTTCAGGTCACTCCATCAAGTCCGGAGGTAAGTTCTCATCATAACTAACAAAACGAGCTCAAACTCTGCTCACCTAGTACAGCACGTCAAGGAGTTCCAGTAGCAGTCACCGAAGTACACCGTCAGGTCACTCCATCAGGTCCGGAGGTAAGGTCTCATCATAACTAACAAAACGAGCCCAAACTCGGCTCACCTAGTACAACACGTCAAGGAGTTCCAGTAGCAGTCACCGAAGTACACCGTCAGGTCACTCCATCAGGTCCGGAGGTAAAGTCTCATCATAACTAACAAAACGAGCCCAAACTCGGCTCACCTAGTACAACACGTCAAGGAGTTCCAGTAGCAGTCACTGAAGTACACCTTCAGGTCACTCCATCAGGTCCAGAGGTAAGGTCTTATCATAACTAACAAAACGAGCCCAAACTCGGCTCACTTAGTACAACACGTCAAGGAGTTCCAGTAGCAGTCACCAAAGTACACCATCAGGTCACTCCATCAGTTCCGGAGGTAAGGTCTAATCATAACTAACAAAACGAGCCCAAACTCGGCTCACCTAGTACAACACGTCATGGAGTTCCAGTAGCAGTCACCGAAGTACACCTTCAGGTCACACCATCAAGTCCGGAGGTAAGGTCTCATCATAACTAACAAAACGAGCCCAAACTCTCCTCACCTAGTACAACACATCGAGAAGTTCCAGTAGCAGTGACTGAAGTACACCTTCAGGTCACTCCATCAAGTCCGGAGGTAATTCGTAAAAATATAAACAGCAAAAATATGTTTTTTGTAGGTAGTAGGTACCTACCAAAATTTTATTACAAAGAAATACGTAAAAAAATGAATCTTTCAAAGTATCAAAATGAGTTCACTTGACTACTATTATCGAAGTTAGCGAGCGTACACTTGTGTGTATGACCCGTGTCAATGTAGTAGGTCGTTTCTGTACCTATCAATTTTGCGAACGCGTCCTTAAGGCTTAAGGCTACTAAGAAAACAAAAAACAAGAGAGAAACAAGGAAAAAAAAAAAAAAAAAAAATATTACAAAAGCAAAATAAAGCGGTGGCCTCTACGTCAATAAGCCTTCACAGGCTATTGGAGGCCACTGACAGCATAAATAACAAAGAATAACATTAACAAAAAAAAAAAAAAAAAAAAAAAAAAAACAAAAAAAAAAAAAAAAAATTTTTTTAGATATGTAAGTGTGTGATGGACTCACTCTTAGTTTTTAATGATTGTGTAATAGTGTTAGTCGTCCGCGGAGGACAGTAACTGTAATAAACGTGTAAGCATTCAATTATATCAATAAAAAAAGCAAAAAAGAGTACGGACGAAAGGTCTGTAGGAGAAATTGTATCATTTAAAAAAAAAAAAAAAACCTAACCTAACCTAACCTAACCGCAAGACCTAACTTAGTCGCAAATACTACGGTAGTGCGATTTCTTTTTTTAATCATTCTATAGCTTGGCTCACTACGAACGGTTCGTGGTGTCGCACGTTCAGCTACGACCTTCCAGGGCCGAGGAATCTGCCTCCGTTTGAAAAAAAATCCCACGATATTGTCCGTAAATTAAATTAAATTTTAATGTTATGTTCCTTTTTGCGACCATTTAGTCGCAAATACTACCGTAGTGCGATTTCTTTTTTTCAAATCATTTTATAGCTTGGCTCACTACGAACGGTTCGTGGTGTCGCACGTTCAGCTACGACCTTCCAGGGCCGAGGAATCTGCCTCCGTTTGAAAAAAAATCCCACGATATTGTCCGTAAATTAAATTAAATTTTAATGTTATGTTCCTTTTTGCGACCATTTAGTCGCAAATACTACGGTAGTGCGATTTCTTTTTTTCAAATCATTCTATAGCTTGGCTCACTACGAACGGTTCGTGGTGTCGCACGTTCAGCTACGACCTTCCAGGGCCGAGGAATCTGCCTCCGTTTGAAAAAAAATCCCACGATATTGTCCGTAAATTAAATTAAATTTTAATGTTATGTTCCTTTTTGCGACCATTTAGTCGCAAATACTACGGTAGTGCGATTTCTTTTTTTAATCATTCTATAGCTTGGCTCACTACGAACGGTTCGTGGTGTCGCACGTTCAGCTACGACCTTCCAGGGCCGAGGAATCTGCCTCCGTTTGAAAAAAAATCCCACGATATTGGCTCACTACGATCGGTTCGTGGTGTCGCACGTTCAGCTACGACCTTCCAGGGCCGAGGAATCTGCCTCCGTTTGAAAAAAAATCCCACGATATTGTCCGTAAATTAAATTAAATTTTAAAGTTATGTTCCTTTTTGCGACCATTTAGTCGCAAATACTACGGTAGTGCGATTTCTTTTTCTAATCATTCTATAGCTTGGCTCACTACGAACGGTTCGTGGTGTCGCACAGTCAGCTACGACCTTCCAGGGCCGAGGAATCTGCCTCCGTTTGAAAAAAAATCCCACGATATTGTCCGTAAATTAAATTAAATTTTAATGTTATGTTCCTTTTTGCGACCATTTAGTCGCAAATACTACCGTAGTGCGATTTCTTTTTTTCAAATCATTCTATAGCTTGGCTCACTACGAACGGTTCGTGGTGTCGCACGTTCAGCTACGACCTTTCAGGGCCGAGGAAGCTGCCTCCGTTTGAAAAAAAATCCCACGATATTGTCCGTAAATTAAATTAAATTTTAATGTTATGTTCCTTTTTGCGACCATTTAGTTGCAAATACTACGGTAGTGCGATTTCTTTTTTTAATCATTCTATAGCTTGGCTCACTACGAACGGTTCGTGGTGTCGCACGTTCAGCTACGACCTTCCAGGGCCGAGGAATCTGCCTCCGTTTGAAAAAAAATCCCACGATATTGTCCGTAAATTAAATTAAATTTTAATGTTATGTTCCTTTTTGCGACCATTTAGTCGCAAATACTACGGTAGTGCGATTTCTTTTTTTCGAATCATTCTATAGCTTGGCTCACTACGAACGGTTCGTGGTGTCGCACGTTCAGCTACGACCTTCCAGGGCCGAGGAATCTGCCTCCGTTTGAAAAAAAATCCCACGATATTGTCCGTAAATTAAATTAAATTTTAATGTTATGCTAAGGAAAGAAGACGCATTTTTTTGAAATATTGTGTCCAAATAGGAAAAATGGCAGGAAAAAGAAATAAATAGGTGTACAAAAAAAAATGCTAGAGTGTATATTATATATATATAACCATAGCATAAGTAAACTTAGGTATAAGAAAAATGATAATAATAAAGTACAAGGACAAATGAGATGGGAGAAAATCGAAGCAAGTTAAGATGGTAACAGGAAAGAGAGATTGTAAAAATAAGCATAGGCGCCATAAAAAAAAAAAAAAAAACAAAAAAAAAAAAACCTACCTAACCTAACCTAACCTAACCTAACCTAACCTAACCTAACCCAATCGTGGAAGCCCTGGCAAAGCTCGCAAAGTCCGTCCGTGACAGACAAATAGCACTTAAGGCTTAAGGCTACTAAGAAAACAAAAAACAAGAGAGAAACAAGGAAAAAAAAAAAAAAAAAAAAATATTACAAAAGCAAAATAAAGCGGTGGCCTCTACGTCAATAAGCCTTCACAGGCTATTGGAGGCCACTGACAGCATAAATAACAAAGAATAACATTAACAAAAAAAAAAAATTAAAAAAAAAAATTAAAAAAAATTAAAAAATTTTTTTTTGATATGTGTGTGATGGACTCACTCTTAGTTTTTAATGATTGTGTAATAGTGTTAGTCGTCCGCGGAGGACAGTAACTGTAATAAACGTGTAAGCATTCAATTATATCAATAAAAAAAGCAAAAAAGAGTACGGACGAAAGGTCTGTAGGAGAAATTGTATCATTTAAAAAAAAAAAAAAAACCTAACCTAACCGCAAGACCTAACTTAGTCGCAAATACTACGGTAGTGCGATTTCTTTTTTTAATCATTCTATAGCTTGGCTCACTACGAACGGTTCGTGGTGTCGCACGTTCAGCTACGACCTTCCAGGGCCGAGGAACCTGCCTCCGTTTGAAAAAAAATCCCACGATATTGTCCGTAAATTAAATTAAATTTTAATGTTATGTTCCTTTTTGCGACCATTTAGTCGCAAATACTACCGTAGTGCGATTTCTTTTTTTCAAATCATTTTATAGCTTGGCTCACTACGAACGGTTCGTGGTGTCGCACGTTCAGCTACGACCTTCCAGGGCCGAGGAATCTGCCTCCGTTTGAAAAAAAATCCCACGATATTGTCCGTAAATTAAATTAAATTTTAATGTTATGCTAAGGAAAGAAGACGCATTTTTTTGAAATATTGTGTCCAAATAGGAAAAATGGCAGGAAAAAGAAATAAATAGGTGTACAAAAAAAAATGCTGGAGTGTATATTATATATATATAACCATAGCATAAGTAAACTTAGGTATAAGAAAAATGATAATAATAAAGTACAAGGACAAATGAGATGGGAGAAAATCGAAGCAAGTTAAGATGGTAACAGGAAAGAGAGATTGTAAAAATAAGCATGTTATATTGTATAAAATTTTCTGAAGAATGTAACACAAAAAGAACAGAGTTTTGTTATAATAAAATTAGATTAAGAAATTGATGTAAACCCTAGTATTAAGATTAATAAAGAACTCAACATGGTCTCGGATAATGTCCGAGGAGAATCTTAGCTCGCAGGCTTCGCCATAGCGCGGAGAGGTAGGCGCCATAAAAAAAAAAAAAAAAAAAAACCTAACCTAACCTAACCTAACCTAACCTAACCTTTTTTTTTTTTTTTTTTTTTTTACGTGGGGAAATCCTCATGGACGCGCTCCGCCCGGGGAAGGCGGAGCCAGTGTCGGACTCTTACCGACTAAAACCACCACGGTGTTCCTCTTCCAACCATTGGCCGGGGGCGTGGGAAACTTATAGTCGTCCAACCATCCCCGGCAGGTCCCGGCTCGCCACTAGTAGGCGAGCCCCTTCTCCCCGTGCGGCGTCATCGGCCGCACCCTTTTCTTGACTGGCGCGCGCGGAACACGACGCGCCACCATCACGGGCCTTGACTGATCGGGCGGCGGGCCACCCCGAGTCCGCCGCCCGCAGGCCCACACCTAGGGTGGCTGGAGGTCGGCGTACGCCCTCCTACGACGACCGGTCCGTCTCCTGCGGGTGGGGAGGGAGGTCGTTGCCTCTCGAACCCTCTCCGCCGCCTCCTTAGCGAGCATCACCTCCTCGCAAAAGGAGACGACGCCCTCCCAAGCGTTCTCGCTCCCGACCATAGCCAAAACAACAGCCGGAAGCGAGAGATCACTGCCGCCTACTGCAGTTGTAAGGTCACGGCGCTGCGTGGCCCAAGCTGGGCATTCCGCCAGTGTGTGCTGCGCCGTGTCCTCAAGGCAGCTCCCGCAGTGATGACACTCGGGAGTCGGCTCCCGGCCTATGCGACACAGATACTTCCCGAAGCAACCGTGCCCCGAGAGTATCTGCGTCAGCCGGTAGGTGAGGGCGCCATAGCCCCTCTCCAGCCACTCCTCCATGACGGGCCTTACCGCCGCTATTGCGGCGTGCCCTAACCTAACCTAACCTAACCTAACCTAACCTAACCTAACCTAACCTAACCTTTTTTTTTTTTTTTTTTTTTTTTTTTTTTTTTTTTTTTTTTTTAAGCGGAGAAAATGCCTATCGCATGTCACACTGCCGGGGAAGCAGTGTGGTTATGTGGGGCTCGCACCCACTAAAAACTCCGCCGTGTGCCTACTTTCGCCTTGGGTGGATGGGTCACGAGAACTGCTACGCATGACTTTCGCGACCCACCCAGCGCGGCCCACTTCAGGGCCTACATACTTTAATTTTTTACACTCTCTTTTGGCGATGTCCGGGCACACCTGGGACATCACCACAACTAAAGGGCCGTGCAATGCGGACGATAGACTCCCCAATCTATCGCCCGCTGGCTTTATTTAGGGTGGCATCAGATCGCCATATAGACGCCTGCGCCGACCTGTCCGTCTGCGGCGGATCGGATCAGCGAGAGAGTCTTCCTCCCTGACACGCTCCGCCGCTTCCTTCTGCGAGATAATCTCCTCGCAAAAGGACGCGACCGCCTCCCAAGCCTCTTCACTGTCGGCCATGGCCTTGACCACGGCCGGCAGCGAGAGGTCTCCCCCGATTGCTGCCGTGAGAGCACGGCGCTGCACCACCCAGGCAGGACACTGCGCCAGAGTATGAAGGGCCGTGTCCTCACTACAGCCGCACTGGTGGCACACGGGAGTAGCCTCCCGTCTCGCCACTTTGTGCAGGTATCTGCCAAAGCAACCATGCCCTGACAATACCTGCACCAGACGGAAGGACAACGTCCCGTGTCGCCTCCGCACCCACTCCTCAAGAATTGGCTGGATAGCCCCTATGGTCCAGTGACCGGCACTGGGCGTCTCCAGCCGCTCCTTCCACTGCACAAGTACGGCAGCCTGCGCCTCACTGCGCCACGTCTTCACAACTTCAGGCGGCGGGCGTCTGCCACTTTCCGCCTGATGGTCCGCACCATTCCGATAGACTTCGGCAAGCACCTGAGCCTCCAAGTCCCACGGGGGAGTGCCTGCTAATGTACACGCCGCCTCTGCAGATATTGTGCGGTATCCGCGTATGACCCTGACTGCCATGACTCTCTGTGGTCTCCGCAGCAGAGCCTTGTTTTGGGCATTCAGGGACTCCGCCCACACCGGCGCCCCGTAGAGTGCCATTGAGCGCACGACCCCCGTATAAAGCCGTCGGCAGCTCACATTTGGTCCACCCAGGTTCGGCAGTAGCCGGCTAAGGGCGGACGCTGTGCCGATCAACTTTGGTGCAAGCTGCACAAAGTGCTCGCCGAAGTTCCATCTTCGGTCCAAGACTAGGCCCAGATATTTCATACGCGACCGGACCATTATACTGGCATCACCAATAGTAATGTGGGCGCCAGCCGGTGGCCGGCGCCGGGGCGCATGAAATACCAGGGCCTCAGTTTTCTCTAGCGCCACCCTAAGACCCAGCGCCTCGATACGCCCGATCACCAGGGACACGCTTTCGGTGGCCAAGCATGCCGTCTCCTCAAAGTTTTCTCCCCGGGCTGTGACGAGAGTATCATCAGCGTAGCATATGATGCCCTGCCCTGGGGAGAGGCCACCGCGTAAGGCCCAATCATAGCCCACGTTCCACAGAAGTGGTCCCAAAACCGACCCCTGCGGAACACCGCACGTGATGGACCTACGCACGAGTTGACCACCGCGTCCCTGGTAGGTGACGCACCGTCCCCTCAGATAGTCTGCCACCAGCTGCCTCAGGTACATGGGCACCCCGTGAAAACGGAGCGCCTCTCCGATGCAGCTAAATGGCAGAGTGTTAAACGCATTGGCAATGTCCAATGACACCGCCAACAGTACCCCCCCTTGTGCAACTGCGTCCTTCGCCTCAACCTTCAAGCGTAAAATGGCATCGACAGTTGAACGTCCTGCCCGAAAACCATATTGGGCGTCCGATAAGTTCGGGCCGACCGTGTCTAAGTGCTGGACGATGCGGTTGGCGAGAATCCTCTCTAGCATCTTCCCCGCCTCGTCCAGCAAGACTATCGGCCTGTACGCTGAAGGAGACTCTGGAGGCCGTCCAGCCTTCTGTAGCAGCACCAGGCGACCCTCTTTCCAGGTTCTAGGGAACTGTCTCGACGACAAACAGGCGTCGAACAGTTCTCTAAGCCTATCTTCCATCGACCAGCCCAGCGCCAAGGCCAGCACTTTTGCAGGCACACCGTCAGGTCCTGGGGCAGTCTTTTTAATGCGTGCCCGCAAGATCACCGCTCCCATTTCTGAATCCGAAATCGGAGGAGGGGTCTCTAATTCTTCATGGTCGTCTTCTGGTGGCGTCATGATCGGTGGTGGACTCTCCACCCGGTCAGGGAAAAGGGCGCCCACGACTTGGGTAAGGAACTGTGGCTGGAGACTTTCCGTCAATGGGGGGCCTTGGACGCGGAGTTTATTCCGCGCCGCACGATACGGGCGCCCCCAAGGGTCACGGTTTAGGCCATCCAGCACCTCAACCCTCGCCTGCTTTTTCTCCTGAGCGATTGCCAATAGTAGAGCCTCCCGGGAACTTCGGTAGGACTCATATAGTTGAGCCTCTAGTTCCTGGTTGCGGTGGCGTAATCTGCGGACCTGCGAGTATATCCTCCGAGCAGAAATACAGGCATCACGGAGATCCGCCAACTCCCGGGACCACCAGTAGACCTCTCTTTTTGGGGGCCGTCTCCGCGTACGAGGCATGGCTGCATCGCAAATAGCCGTCATGGTATTGCGAAAGCGTTCAGCCTCCGCGTCGACCCCCTCTGTGGGAGGTGGTGAGGACAGCCACGCCTGAACAATGGCTGCCTCCTCTAGTAGGTCCCTGTCAAGCCGCTTCACCGCCCACCGCGGGTACTGTCGAGCATTAGTGCGCAGAGTCACTCCGTGGCCTTCCGAGTTGGAGACATTCATGCGGATGTACAAATGGTCGGACAGGGTCTCCACACTCTCCAGGACCCGCCAACCCCCGACACGTGCGGCGATGGCAGGGGTAGCAAAAGAAAGGTCCACTATTGACCCCCCCTGCCGTCGCACACATGTGTTA
The DNA here is from genome assembly GCA_949699075.1 of Asteroscopus sphinx. Lineage (NCBI taxonomy): Eukaryota > Metazoa > Arthropoda > Insecta > Lepidoptera > Noctuidae > Asteroscopus > Asteroscopus sphinx. Next base: position 240,919 of record CATIWT010000008.1, on the reverse strand, counting down.
GCAGTACCTCTATTTAGAAGACAGAGGCCTGTAGTTGCCACCCATTCTTCAACCGCCTCTCCTCTGACATCAGTCCTGGGGGATCCCCACGCAGTAGATTTTGCATTAAAATCCCCCAAAACCATAATGTGATTTGGCGTCATCCGTCGAACCGAGGCCCCTAGTTGGTCGAGGAAGACCTCAAACTCGGCTAGGCTCCTGTTCGGGGAGAAATAAACGCCAAAGATTACAATGTCCCCCCAAGCGGCGGCAACATATCCCGAAGCCAACCTAACCTAACCTAACCTAACCTAACCTAACCTAACCTAACCGCAAGACCTAACTTAGTCGCAAATACTACGGTAGTGCGATTTCTTTTTTTAATCATTCTATAGCTTGGCTCACTACGAACGGTTCGTGGTGTCGCACGTTCAGCTACGACCTTCCAGGGCCGAGGAATCTGCCTCCGTTTGAAAAAAAATCCCACGATATTGTCCGTAAATTAAATTAAATTTTAATGTTATGTTCCTTTTTGCGACCAGTTAGTCGCAAATACTACGGTAGTGCGATTTCTTTTTTTCGAATCATTCTATAGCTTGGCTCACTACGATCGGTTCGTGGTGTCGCACGTTCAGCTACGACCTTCCAGGGCCGAGGAATCTGCCTCCGTTTGAAAAAAAATCCCACGATATTGTCCGTAAATTAAATTAAATTTTAATGTTATGTTCCTTTTTGCGACCATTTAGTCGCAAATACTACCGTAGTGCGATTTCTTTTTTTCGAATCATTCTATAGCTTGGCTCACTACGAACGGTTCGTGGTGTCGCACGTTCAGCTACGACCTTCCAGGGCCGAGGAATCTGCCTCCGTTTGAAAAAAAATCCCACGATATTGTCCGTAAATTAAATTAAATTTTAATGTTATGTTCCTTTTTGCGACCATTTAGTCGCAAATACTACCGTAGTGCGATTTCTTTTTTTCGAATCATTCTATAGCTTGGCTCACTACGAACGGTTCGTGGTGTCGCACGTTCAGCTACGACCTTCCAGGGCCGAGGAATCTGCCTCCGTTTGAAAAAAAATCCCACGATATTGTCCGTAAATTAAATTAAATTTTAATGTTATGTTCCTTTTTGCGACCATTTAGTCGCAAATACTACGGTAGTGCGATTTCTTTTTTTAATCATTCTATAGCTTGGCTCACTACGAACGGTTCGTGGTGTCGCACGTTCAGCTACGACCTTCCAGGGCCGAGGAATCTGCCTCCGTTTGAAAAAAAATCCCACGATATTGTCCGTAAATTAAATTAAATTTTAGTGTTATGTTCCTTATTGCGACCATTTAGTCGCAAATACTACGGTAGTGCGATTTCTTTTTTTCGAATCATTCTATAGCTTGGCTCACTACGAACGGTTCGTGGTGTCGCACGTTAAGCTACGACCTTCCAGGGCCGAGGAATCTGCCTCCGTTTGAAAAAAAATCCCACGATATTGTCCGTAAATTAAATTAAATTTTAATGTTATGCTAAGGAAAGAAGACGCATTTTTTTGAAATATTGTGTCCAAATAGGAAAAATGGCAGGAAAAAGAAATAAATAGGTGTACAAAAAAAAATGCTAGAGTGTATATTATATATATATAACCATAGCATAAGTAAACTTAGGTATAAGAAAAATGATAATAATAAAGTACAAGGACAAATGAGATGGGAGAAAATCGAAGCAAGTTAAGATGGTAACAGGAAAGAGAGATTGTAAAAATAAGCATGTTATATTGTATAAAATTTTCTGAAGAATGTAACACAAAAAGAACAGAGTTTTGTTATAATAAAATTAGATTAAGAAATTGATGTAAACCCTAGTATTAAGATTAATAAAGAACTCAACATGGTCTCGGATAATGTCCGAGGAGAATCTTAGCTCGCAGGCTCCGCCATAGCGCGGAGAGGTAGGCGCCATAAAAAAAAAAAAAAAATAACCTAACCTAACCTAACCTTTTTTTTTTTTTTTTTTTTTTTTGATCTCGGGGTGGAAAATCCTCATGGATGTCCCCCGCCCCGGGGAGGGCGGGGGGGTCTGTCGGACTCTTACCGACTAAAAACCACCCCGGTGTTCCATCACTCACCTGCACCGGGGTCGCGGGAACGCGCTATTCTTCCGCAACCCCGGCTGGTGCTGGCCCGCTGGCGCGGGCCCCGTCTCGAGCGGGGGGAGTGAGGTGTTTGACTCCCCCCGCAACGGCTAAGAGGGGCGCGCGTGGAACACTACGCGCCGCCACCTCGGGTCCTGATGTATGGGGGGCGGCGGACGTCCCCGATTCCGTCGCCCCTGGACCCATTTAGGGGGGCTGGAAGAGGGCGTTGTCCGCCCTCCGCCGACGCCCGGTGCGCCTGCTGCGGATCGGAAGGGCTGTCTCCACCTCCCTCAACCTTTCCGCAGCCTCCTTCTGGGAGACGACTGTCTCGCAGAAGGAAACCACCGCGTCCCAGGACTCAACGCTGCCGACCATCGAATTAACTACGGCCGGCAGCGACAGGTCACTGCCTACTTCTGAGATGAGGGCACGACGTGGCTCCTCCCAAAACCTAACCTAACCTAACCTAACCTAACCTAACCTAACCGAACCTAACCTAACCTAACCTAACCTAACCTAACCTAACCTAACCTAACCTAACCTAACCTAACCTAACCTAACCTAACCTAACCAGTACAAGTCTAAAACACGCCACGCAACTGTATAGCTCCGCCAAATAAAATCTTTTTAATAAGAAAAGCGTGAGCTACGCGAGTGAAACTTTGTGCAAGTGAAAGAGTGTAGCCCGGAGCACGTGTGATATCGTTTGTGAAGCGCCAAACCATCAGGCAGAGAAGCAGCACCGCCCGGACTTTGGAGTCGAATCACACGCCAGAGGTTAGTGAATCAGCAAAGAATAGGTTATCCAAAGATAGAGCCAACAAAGCCCAAGCCACACGTGTAAAAATCTTCGAAATCGGAGAAGAGCCTGCAAAGTTATTAGGCTCGCCGTTTTCGAGGAAAACACGTGCGAAACCGCGTGGCCATAACCTAAGCTAACCTCTGTGTAGTACTTAACCAAACTTTTAGTACACGAGGCGGCGACACGTGGTTTCAGCCTCACGTGAAGACTCCGAAGCCGGATCGAGGATCCACCCCAGCAGCCACCAAGAACACCACGGAGCACCTTGGAGGGTCCAGGTAGGCCCAGAACTCCCAAACCCCCCACCCTAGAATCCTGAGACTGGTTCCGTCAGAACCAGTTTCCTTAAACCCCACCACAGACCCAAACACCCCCCCCCCCCCAAAATACCCCCCCCCCAATTTACCCCCCCCACAAAATTCAAAATCCCCTCCCTGGGAGGTAAGCTTCCCCCACCACCCAACATATCCCCTCTCTTTGGACACCCCCCCCCCCCACCCCCAACCACCCCACGAAACCTACCCCCCCCCAACCCCCCTCCCCTACCCCTATTCGCCCCACGAAACCTCCCTCCCCCCCTCCCCCTCCCCCTATTTTGGGTTACCTCACCCCCCCGAGGCGCAACTTCGGCTAGGAAGGAGCTAGGAACACCGAGTTTGGGGTCATTGGAATCGGGAAGAGAAGACGAAGAGATTGGCCCCAACAGAATCCTCGATTTTAGCTCCACCTCCGAGAAACACAAACACTTCACAAGCCAAACACACACGGGCGCCGCCCTACATTTACACAAAGTTTCACAAATAAAGTACCGCACCACCGAGGTACTTCGCGTTCCTGTACTCCGCGAACAAGACCGCAGAAAACCAGCGACAACACCGCCACGAAAGCCACCAGTGGAACATCGCGTCATCAAAGAATAACGTGAGTCCATCACACCTAGTTTTAGTTAGAAAATAAGTAATTATAAGTTAGTTGTAATTTATTTATTGACATCACACAAAACCGTAAGAAACCATGTCATCCAACTCAGCAACACGCAAGTCTGTCACGGACGCTGCAGCAGCACCAGCGGCGACTCGAACGCTGCGCGAGAAGGTGCTAAAGAACGCAGCCAAGTCGACGATGTCGGAAAAAACGGCGCACCGAGTGCGTACAAACCGCGTCCCGACCTCAGCGAAAGCGGCATCCGTGGCAGGCGCAGTAGTAACAGCGACAACAACAGCACACAAAAAGACACCAGAAGCTAAGAGACCGACAGCAACAACGCAACCAATTCCCACTGACACTCAGGCGACACCCTCGGAGCTAAGCGACGTCTCCACAATTCCAGCACCGGAGACGGCAGCAAAGGGAGTAGCCGAAAAAGTTATTGAGTGGGAGCAGCTGAGCATTTCCCCCCCGCACCCAGTCCTGTCAGACGAGGAAAGCTCGACATCGTCGACCGCCTTTAACGATAGAAGAGCGAGCCTTATCTACAGGACCCCAAGGCGTAAGACGGGGGTCGTAATGGATTTGGCCACAAGGGAGGCCAATACACTGCTCCAACAGGGAAAGGATGCGTTGGAGTCGAGTGGCAACATCAAACGGGAGTGTAAGGCAACCTGCCATGAGTGCTTGCAAGGCTTGTATGAGATCGTCCTGTCAATGGCCGATTCTCGGGCGAGGAACAAGAACGAGTACGAGAAAGATCGCTCCCGCCACGCGAGAGAACTGGTGAGGGTGGAAAGAGCTCACGCCAGGGACATCGCGGAGCTCAGCAAGAGCCTCTCTCAGGAGCTGACCCTCGCCCGGATCGAAATAACAGAGACGCTGAAGGAGGCCAAAACCATCCGGTCCGAAGCCGAGGAGCCCTTCAGAGAGGTGAAGGCCACAGCAAAAGAAATCAGGAAGTTAGCCGCAGACCTTCGGCAGGAGCGTGAAAGCGCTAAAAAGGAGGGTGAGACCGCCAGGAGTGACCAGAAATGGGAGACGCTTCAGGCGGGCCTCGCCCGAATGGAAACCAACCAAGCCAGCCAGTCAAACCAGCTGGACACGCTCCGCCGAAGCATCACAAAAATCACGGAAAAACTGCACACGCCACACGTCACCCCAGATAGCGAACAACATCCCCAGGAAATAAGAGAGGAACTAGACAGGATGGAGGCAAATCTCCAGACCATCCTGGAGAACACTCAAACACTAATAACAAAACCACCACAAACACCCCCCCCACCACCACCTCCTCTAGACTTAACTAGTCACCTCAAGCCTATCTCGGAGAGGCTTGAGTTAGTGTCCTCCGACTTGCGCGTACTGCGGGATAAGGAGCCCCAGATGGCGGCTCCTAGCGCCCCAAACCTGGACGCGGAACTCGCAGTGGTGGAAGTACGGAGGACGCTTGACAACATCCAGAAGGAGGTGTCAACGATTTCGGGGAGACCACAGGTTCAGCAAAACAAAACATTCGCGCAAATGGTTCAAACACCGAGAGCACCCAAGCCCAAACTTCCCAACCACACCCTGATCATCTCGTCGACGGACCCCAATCACACCGGGGAGAATGTCATCGAGAGGATCAGCACGGCACTGGACTTCAAGAAGACAGGAGCAAAGGTCAACCAGGTGCGTAAAGCTCGGAACCAGAAGGTGGTTCTGAGTTGTGCCAGCAAAAGTGACCTGCACCTAGTAAAACAGCAAGTGCAAGCCAGCAAGGAGCTCTCGGTGAGGGAACCAAAGCCGGGGAACCCTCTTGTGTGTGTCAAGGGTGTGTTGTCCAGCTACACCAACGAGGAGATCATAGATCTCATCAAAGCGCAGAATAGCCATCTTCTGCAAGACGTTGATGTAGCAGGACAACACATAAGAGTCAAATACAGGAAAAGGGCACGAAATCCGCACGAGTGCCATCCGGTTCTGGAAGTCTCCCCAGCGCTATGGAAGCAAGCAACGCAAGCAGAGAGGTTGCACGTCGGCATCAAGCGCTGCACAGTGGTGGACCAGTCCCCCCTCGTCCAATGCAGTAAATGCCAAGCATATGGTCACAGCAAGACCGTATGCTCGGCTGCAAAAGAAATTTGCAGTTACTGCAGCGGCACGCACACCTGGAGGGACTGTAAGTCCAGAACAGCAGCTGAACCACCGTCGTGCATAAACTGCAAAATAGCGCACAAAACGGGCTGCGAAAAAGAGCATGCAGCAGTAAGCGAAGAGTGTCCCGAACGCAAGAAATGGGACTACATAGCAAGGTCGAGAGTCTCATACTGCTAAGGGCACCCTGCCGCAACCCTTAGATACCCCATCATCCCCCCAACACCAAACAGGATCGAGAGGCAGGCTGAACTTCATCCAAGCCAACCTACAACGCTCCAAACTAGCAACAGTTGAGCTCCACCATGTGGCGAGAGAGAGAGGAGTTTCAGTTGCACTAGTCCAAGAACCCTACACAGGAGCGACTGGTGTAATGAAACAAAGCTCCGGCACGAAAGTCATCCAGTGTACTCTCAATCGCCATAAAAATGTTAAAGCGGCCATTGTCGTTTTCGGGGACGATGTGGAGGTCATCCATGACCCCCAGTTAGTCACCGAAAACGTTGTAGCCGTTTTGATAAAGGTGGACAAAATGATGCTGGGAGTGATCTCGGTCTACTTTGAGGGGACTGAAGACCTGGGCCGGTATCTAAGACAAACTGAAGCATGCATCGACAAGCTAAAAACATCCAACATACTGGTGGGAGGGGATGTAAACGCCTGGAGCCAATGGTGGGGGAGTGTTAGCGAGGACGATAGGGGGGCGGAATATAACGCCTTCCTAAATGAGCGGGACCTTCAGATTCTGAACATGGGCCAAACCCCAACCTTCGAAACATACAGGAGAGGACAGTTGTACAAGAGTATAGTGGATGTTACTGTGTGCAGCCCGTCACTGTTGGCGAGGGTTGAGGGATGGCAAGTGGACAGAAGTCTTATAACATCAGACCACAACGCAATAACCTTCTCGATGCGCCTCGAGAAAGCCCTAGAACCTCTTCGGCCAATCTCGACACGCATCTATAACACAAAGAAGGCGAAGTGGTCGGACTTCACCACAAAGTTCAAATCTGGCCTGGACGAAAACGCTATAACACCCGACAGCGTCGCAGCAGTCCAATGCCCAGAGAGTCTGGAGGAGCTCCTGATACAATACACGGAGCACATCCACCGCTCATGTCTAAACACCATCCCCAAAAAAAGAGCCCCGAAGCCCAATCTAACCCCTCCATGGTGGACACCTTCCTTAGCCAGTAGGCAAAAAGAGGTTCTGAGAAAAAAGAGGAGAATAAGAAACGCAGCCCCATCGCGGAAAACCTTCGTCATCGAAGAATACTTGGCCGCAAAAGCCGAGTATACTATAGCAGCAAGTGAGTCGGCCACAGAGAGTTGGAAGGAGTTTTGCTCGACGCAGGAACGAGAGAGCATGTGGGATGGTATCTATCGAGTCATCAGGAAGACAGCCAAAAGACAAGAGGACATGCTCCTCAGGAATACCGCGGGCGAAACACTCAGCCCAGATCAGTCCGCGGATCTTTTGGCAAGCACGTTTTACCCTGACGACTCGATAGAAACCGACTCGGAACATCACACAACGCTCAGGAGCCTAACAGAAGGCAAAAACCCGGCGGAAATACAAGGTCTGTCGGATGACGACCCACCCTTCACAACCGCGGAGCTTGAAATGGTCCTTAGGGCACAAAACCCGAAAAAAGCTCCCGGTCCCGATGGGCTGACATCCGACATATGCACAGCTGCAATAAACTGCAACAGGGAAGTATTCTTGGCAATAGCTAACAAATGCTTAGCGCTGTCGTACTTCCCCAAGCAGTGGAAAACAGCCCATGTGTGCATACTCCGCAAGCCGGGTAAGGAAGACTACACCCATCCTAAGTCGTACAGGCCAATCGGCTTGTTATCGGTCCTGGGAAAGATAGTCGAGAAACTCCTGGTAGGAAGACTCCAGTGGCATTTCCTCCCGAAATTCAACAACCAACAATTTGGATTCATGCCACAGAGAGGGACCGAGGACGCCCTCTATGCCCTAATGAAGCACATACGTGCGGAAAGGGAAGCCACAAAAATAGTGCTCCTAGTATCATTGGACATAGAGGGTGCCTTCGACAACGCATGGTGGCCGGCTCTAAAGCAGCAGATGACGGAGAAGCGCTGCCCCAAAAACATCTACGCCCTCGTAAGCTCCTACCTCGAAGACCGGAAGATTGAGGTCAACTATGCCAGAGCGTCTAGTACAAAGGAAACCACCAAAGGATGCGTTCAAGGCTCCATAGCCGGTCCGACGTTTTGGAACCTTATACTAGACTCACTCCTACACAAAATGGCTAGTAAAGGGGTCTACTGCCAAGCCTTCGCAGACGATGTAGTCCTTGTATTCTCAGGTCATGTAGTCAGCACCCTGCAGCAGACAGCCGAAGATACGCTTCGAGATGTGGCTGATTGGGGAGATCGTAACAAGCTACGTTTCGCCGCGCACAAAACAAACGCGATGGTGATAACGAGAAAGCTAGTATACGACACCCCAATCATCCACATGTCGGGCGTTCGGCTGGATCTGGTCGAACAGATCAAGCTGCTGGGCCTCATAATAGACTACAAGCTCACCTTCAACGCGCACGTCGCTGCAACCTGTAAAAAGGCGGCAGCAATCTACAAACAGCTGGCATGCGCGGCTAGGGTGACGTGGGGCCTCAACAAAGAAATAATAAGGACTATATATGTGTCGGTGATAGAGCCAATCGTGCTGTATGCAGCCAGTGCTTGGGAACCCGCTGCCGAGAAGCTGATGACAAGAAATCAGCTAGACTCGTTGCAGAGAGGGTTCGTCCAAAAGATCTGCAAGGCATACCGTACGGTGTCTCTGACATCGGCACTACTCCTGTCGGGCTTACTACCCCTGGACCTCAGGGTACTGGAAGCCGCTACCCTCTTCAAGGTTAAAAAAGGTCATTCCCAAGAGTTTGTTCCACTGGGCAGAGAAGTTGAACAAAAGGTGGACAGCAGACTCAACCCCCACCCGTCCTCACTCACAATAACAGAGTACATCCGCCTCGAGGACATGGAGCCCGATACCCTATCAACCCACCACGTAACTGGTCCCCAGATCTTCACGGACGGCAGCAAGATTGAGGGGAAAGTCGGAGCTGCCCTCACGTGGTGGGAAGAAGGAAGGGAAAAGAAGTTTAGAACTTTCCGCCTAGAGCCTCACAACACTGTCTTCCAATCGGAGATGTACGCGCTACACAGAGCTGTCCAGCTGGCACGAGAATCCAGGGCGAGTTCTATCAACATATTGAGTGACTCAAGATCGTCACTCGATCTGTTGAGGAATCCGTCCGTCTCCCACCAGCTGGCACTGGATATGAAGAAGTGCGTGCGCGAGATCCGGGAGGAGGGCAGGGAGGTGAGGCTCTTCTGGCTACGGGCTCACGTGGGGACGCCAGGGAATGAGAGAGCTGACGAACTGGCAAAGAAGGCAGCGCTCACAAAGAAAACAGCACCAGACTACGACTGCGTTCCCGTATCATACGTAAGGAAGAAGATACGGGAAAACACTATCAAAAAGTGGCAGGTGCGCTACGGATCCTCCAGCACGGGAGCGGTGACAAGAGTGTTCTTCCCAGACGTCCTAGCGGCGAAAAGAACACTCACAAACGCTGTTATCACACCGCTCCATGTCCAAGCCCTAACCGGTCATGGGGGATTCTCGGCATACCTGCACCGCTTCCACTTGAAAGATAGCCCAGAATGCGTTTGTGACCCTGGCTGCGACGAAACAATATGGCATCTACTGCTCGAATGTCCAAGATTTGGCAGAGATAGGCTGGAGTTGGAACAGAAGATCCAAGTCCGACTAGACCAGCCTACCCTCCATATTATAATGGAGAAACTCGCCACGAGAGTTCCGTTCTTGGCATTCATGAGCAGAGTCGTCAGCGTCGCAATTAGGGCCAACAAAACAAGCGCATCCCCGCAGCCGCAGTCTCACCCTCAACCTCAACCTCAGCCTCAGCTTCTACCACCACCACAACCTCCAAACCCAAACCAACTGCATTTACAGACACAGCCTTCACCTCTATCTCAGCCTCAACAACAACAACAGCAGCCTCAACCACCACTACCACTACCACTACCGCAACTGCAAACACCCTCACAATCGCTGCAACAACCCCAGCGACAAATGCCGATCAGCCAATGGCTGGCGCTCGGAGAAGAAGCAGGAGCGCCAGGCATCAGGCTTCGCGGAGTGGCCCTCTTTATGAATCGCCCCCGGGAAAAGCTCGGCATAAGCTTCTGCCGTGTTGGACGAGACCGAACAATAGCCATATCACCAGGCCTCGCCGCTCTTATCAACGGAAGCACCACTAAAATGAGCATGAAGGCCAGTAAGTATCTGGCCTTACCGGAGACGGAAATGGGGAATCACCGATGCCGAGTACTGCGATCGCTCGACAAGACGATCGCATTATTCGAGTGGGGAAACCTAAATCCGTTTACCCAAGCATGCTCACTGCTTCTGGAGATAGCAGCGGCGGGATGCGGGATGAACATCAAGTCCCGCATAATAAGTGTCGACGCTATGGTGGTGGAAAGAGAGAGGGGAGAAGTCTCAGACCGAATCGCTTGCATCGATGCCTCGATGCATCATGAAGTGGTGGTCTATGAAGACAGGGGGGAAGACCTAAGTTTTCTCAAAACCCCCCGAAAAGATGCTGCCAGCGCATCCGGCCCGAACACCAGCCAGGGCCACCCCCAATCCGCATCCGCCAGCCATAGCATGTCAGAAAAGGTCCAACAACAGGCAGCCGCCGACAAAGCCGAAGCGAAATACGGCTCAAGAGGGTCGCTCGAGGATGAAGCACGACAGCAAAAACGGCTATCGACCTTCCGGAATTTCATGGGAAGGTTGATACCCAGAAAAAGAAATGGGCAAGAAACAGCGGTGCGAGACTTCCTAAGGCTAACACCTAGGAAGTTCGCGCAGCCACCACCGCCAAAAACAAGAGCAGAAAAGGGGCAAGTCACCGCTCCTAGCCTAAAGCCAGCGTCGGAGCCCGCGGAGCACTTCGTAAACGCCTTCCACGAGTACGTAGCGGTCGTGAGAGCAACCAAGGAGGTTAATCTCGCGACCTGCCAGAAAATCCTGCGGACCTTCCATCTCAATATTGAAGGTCTGCTTAGGGTTTTGCTCGAGGAAGCGGAGGCCGCCGTGTATGACAACGCCAATTCCCAGGTCATCACAGGGAAAATGGCGGGGCCATACATGGCTGCCTACAGCGCAGCGAATGGCTTCGTGGCTCTGGATGAGGACGAGACGAGGCGCAAAGGCAAACCCGTATTCGCAACACCACTCAGCGATCCCATCGTAGTCACCGCCCGATGCACCAAAATAATGCTGGACGACAAGATCCTCAGAATGGCGGAAACCATTCTCAGGACTTCATATAGTTCGGCATTAGGAGGAAATTGGGCGGTACCATCAATCAAATGGGTTAACGGGGTCCCCGGTTGTGGCAAAACGACTTGGGTGGTTGGAAACTTCGATGGGGACAAAGACGTCATTGTAACCACGACTACTGAAGCAGCCAAGGATCTCCGAGGAAAGCTAGCGCACCGCTACGGAGATCATGTCATTTTCAAGGTGCGCACTATGGCCTCAACACTAGCAAATGGGTTCAAGAAGCGAGACCGCTGCTACCGTTTAACGGTAGACGAGGCGCTAATGAACCACTTTGGGGCTATAGTAATGGCTGTGAGGTTGTCTGGGGCAAGCGAAGTTGTCCTCATCGGAGATGTAAACCAGCTATCCTACTTGGACAGAGAGAACCTATTCCAACTAAGGTACACCCGTCCAAGCCAGATAACAAACATCAGTCTGGAGTTGTTCTGCACGCATCGGAACCCTTTGGATGTAGCGTTTGCCTTGCGCGAGATATACGCTGGCATCTACTCGTCAAAGTCGCAGGTCCACTCCTTGAGGCTTGAGAATTTCAGAGATTCGCAAATACCGAATACCGCCGAAAACACCCTATTCTTGACACATACGCAAGAGGAGAAATCCATGCTTATCGGTCAAGAATACGGGTCTGGCGGAGGTTCGCGGATCCTGACGATTCACGAGTCTCAGGGGTTGACATGTGACAACGTCGTCATAATCAACACCAAGGCTAGGAGCTTGAAGATCCACGACAGCGTCCCCCACGCGGTAGTGGCGGTCTCGAGGCACACGGTCAGCTGCGTCTACTACACCGATGACGCAGATGACGCAATAGGCCGGATCGCGAAGGGGGCAATTGGTGCGTCAACAAAAACGGTCGTCGACTACAATCTAAAGATGGCCATGAAACACCGAGACGCAGCAATCGTGGAAGCCCTGGCAAAGCTCGCAAAGTCCGTGACAGACAAATAGCACTTAAGGCAAAAAGCTACTAAGAAAACAAACAAAAAAAAAAAAAAAAAAAAAAAAAAAAAAAAAAAAAAAAAAAAAAAAAAAAAAAAAAAACAAGAGAGAAACTACAAAAGCAAAATAAAGCGGTGGCCTCTACGGCAATAAGCCTTCACAGGCTATCGGAGGCCACTGACAGCATAAATAACAAAGAATAACATTAAGATGTCAAAAAAAAAAAAAAAAAAAAAAAAAATATAAAAAAAAAAAAAAAAAAAAAAATTTAGATAGTAAGTGTGTGATGGACTCACTCTTAGTTTTTAATGATTGTGTATTAGTGTTAGTCGTCCGCGGAGGACAGTAACTGTAATAAACGTGTAAGCATTCAATTATATTAATAAAAAAAGCAAAAAAAGAGTACGGACGAAAGGTCTGTAGGAGAAATTGTATCATTTAAAAAAAAAAAAAAAAAAACCTAACCTAACCTAACCGCAAGACCTAACTTAGTCGCAAATACTACGGTAGTGCGATTTCTTTTTTTCGAATCATTCTATAGCTTGGCTCACTACGAACGGTTCGTGGTGTCGCACGTTCAGCTACGACCTTCCAGGGCCGAGGAATCTGCCTCCGTTTGAAAAAAAATCCCACGATATTGTCCGTAAATTAAATTAAATTTTAATGTTATGCTAAGGAAAGAAGACGCATTTTTTTGAAATATTGTGTCCAAATAGGAAAAATGGCAGGAAAAAGAAATAAATAGGTGTACAAAAAAAAATGCTAGAGTGTATATTATATATATATAACCATAGCATAAGTAAACTTAGGTATAAGAAAAATGATAATAATAAAGTACAAGGACAAATGAGATGGGAGAAAATCGAAGCAAGTTAAGATGGTAACAGGAAAGAGAGATTGTAAAAATAAGCATGTTATATTGTATAAAATTTTCTGAAGAATGTAACACAAAAAGAACAGAGTTTTGTTATAATAAAATTAGATTAAGAAATTGATGTAAACCCTAGTATTAAGATTAATAAAGAACTCAACATGGTCTCGGATAATGTCCGAGGAGAATCTTAGCTCGCAGGCTCCGCCATAGCGCGGAGAGGTAGGCGCCATAAAAAAAAAAAAAAAAAAAACCTAACCTAACCTTTTTTTTTTTTTTTTTTTTTTTTTTTTTTTTCTTCCCCGTGGGGAAATCCTCATGGACGCACTCCGCCCGGGGTAGGCGGAGCCAGTGTCGGACTCTTACCGACTAAAACCACCACGGTGTTCCTTCAACTACCTTAGCCGGGGGCGTGGGAACCCGTGAGTATTCACACAACCACCCCCGACAGGTCCTGGCCCGCCACAAGCAGGCAAGCCCCTTCTCCCCGTGCGGCCTAAGGTCGGCCGCACCCTCCTAGGTGGCGCACACGGAACACTGCACGCCACTTCACCTCATGGGCCTTTACCAGCTGCGCCAACTACGCCGGCTGTGCCAGCTACGCCAGCTGCTGGTCGGGCAGCAGACTACCCCGAGTCTGCTGCTCGCAGGCCCTACCTCCCGTAATTTTTTATAGAGGTTTTCTTCCTCGCGGTCCGGGCGGTGAAGCCAAGACCCTCGGTCCCAAGAGGCGCGAGAACACTACTCAGCGGGCACTCCTGGGGTTACGAGATCGACGGGGGCAGGGAAAGACAGTCCTTCCGCTGCCTGCCCAGTGGCAGGGTGAGTGCACACCGGGCCCGCCCCTGCTCCTCCACTGTGCCCTCTGCTGATATCAGAGGGACACGTGGAGCAACTCCCCACTGGCCCACAACGGGCCCCTCCCGCGCCAGAATATTCGCCACAGGCAATAAAATCCCCCGAAGGTTAATCCCTCGACAGGATTCCATTGCCTGTGCCCAGGATGCACCGGCCAAACAACTGCCGATCCCTCTAGACATGTCCAGAAGGACAAGCAGCCGTCGGGCACACGTGGAGGTTTTCCGGCCAGCACCCCAACCTAACCTAACCTAACCTAACCTAACCTAACCTAACCTAACCTAACCTAACCTAACCTAACCTAACCTAACCTAACCTAACCTAACCGCAAGACTTAACTTAGTCGCAAATACTACGGTAGTGCGATTTCTTTTTTTAATCATTCTATAGCTTGGCTCACTACGAACGGTTCGTGGTGTCGCACGTTCAGCTACGACCTTCCAGGGCCGAGGAATCTGCCTCCGTTTGAAAAAAAAACCCACGATATTGTCCGTAAATTAAATTAAATTTTAATGTTATGTTCCTTTTTGCGACCATTTAGTCGCAAATACTACCGTAGTGCGATTTCTTTTTTTCGAATCATTCTATAGCTTGGCTCACTACGAACGGTTCGTGGTGTCGCACGTTCAGCTACGACCTTCCAGGGCCGAGGAATCTGCCTCCGTTTGAAAAAAAAACCCACGATATTGTCCGTAAATTAAATTAAATTTTAATGTTATGTTCCTTTTTGCGACCATTTAGTCGCAAATACTACGGTAGTGCGATTTCTTTTTTTCAAATCATTCTATAGCTTGGCTCACTACGAACGGTTCGTGGTGTCGCACGTTCAGCTACAACCTTCCAGGGCCGAGGAATCTGCCTCCGTTTGAAAAAAAATCCCACGATATTGTCCGTAAATTAAATTTTAATGTTATGTTCCTTTTTGCGACCATTTAATCGCAAATACTACGGTAGTGCGATTTCTTTTTTTAATCATTCTATAGCTTGGCTCACTACAAACGGTTCGTGGTGTCGCACGTTCAGCTACGACCTTCCAGGGCCGAGGAATCTGCCTCCGTTTGAAAAAAAATCCCACGATATTGTCCGTAAATTAAATTAAATTTTAATGTTATGTTCCTTTTTGCGACCATTTAGTCGCAAATACTACGGTAGTGCGATTTCTTTTTTTCGAATCATTCTATAGCTTGGCTCACTACGAACGGTTCGTGGTGTCGCACGTTCAGCTACGACCTTCCAGGGCCGAGGAATCTGCCTCCGTTTGAAAAAAAATCCCACGATATTGTCCGTAAATTAAATTAAATTTTAATGTTATGCTAAGGAAAGAAGACGCATTTTTTTGAAATATTGTGTCCAAATAGGAAAAATGGCAGGAAAAAGAAATAAATAGGTGTACAAAAAAAAATGCTAGAGTGTATATTATATATATATAACCATAGCATAAGTAAACTTAGGTATAAGAAAAATGATAATAATAAAGTACAAGGACAAATGAGATGGGAGAAAATCGAAGCAAGTTAAGATGGTAACAGGAAAGAGAGATTGTAAAAATAAGCATGTTATATTGTATAAAATTTTCTGAAGAATGTAACACAAAAAGAACAGAGTTTTGTTATAATAAAATTAGATTAAGAAATTGATGTAAACCCTAGTATTAAGATTAATAAAGAACTCAACATGGTCTCGGATAATGTCCGAGGAGAATCTTATCTCGCAGGCTCCGCCATAGCGCGGAGAGGTAGGCGACATAAAAAAAAAAAAAAAAAAAAAAAAAAAAACCTAACCTAACCTAACCTAACCTAACCTAACCTAACCTAACCTAACCGCAAGACCTGGAGAATTTGAGTGGGATCATTGACGATAAACTAAGTAGGAATAAATTTTTGAAATACAGTGTCAAGATAGCTACAAGGGTGATAAACAGAAATAAATAGATATTAAGCTAAGTACTGATATTATAAGAATATTATGACAGTAGCTAAAATCACGATGATAATGTCAAATATAAGCCACTTGTAGTAGAATAAGATGTTTTTAATATTGTTGCTAAGTAATTATTGTCATGTTGTAACTGAATTTATTGTTAACTAGTTTTAAGTATTTTAATTATATTGGATATTGACATGGGAACTATGATAATAATTATATATAGGGAAAAATGTAACAATTATACACTGTAAATACCTAATACCGCAAATAAAGGCTCGGATCATGTCCGAGGAAAACCTAGCTCGCAGACTCCGCCAAAGCGCGGAGAGGTAGGCGCCATAAAAAAATAAAAAAAAAAAAAAAACCGCAAGACCTAACTTAGTCGCAAATACTACGGTAGTGCGATTTCTTTTTTTAATCATTCTATAGCTTGGCTCACTACGAACGGTTTGTGGTGTCGCACGTTCAGCTACGACCTTCCAGGGCCGAGGAATCTGCCTCCGTTTGAAAAAAAACCCACGATATTGTCCGTAAATTAAATTAAATTTTAATGTTATGTTCCTTTTTGCGACCATTTAGTTGCAAATACTACCGTAGTGCGATTTCTTTTTTTCGAATCATTCTATAGCTTGGCTCACTACGAACGGTTCGTGGTGTCGCACGTTCAGCTACGACCTTCCAGGGCCGAGGAATCTGCCTCCGTTTGAAAAAAAATCCCACGATATTGTCCGTAAATTAAATTAAATTTTAATGTTATGTTCCTTTTTGCGACCATTTAGTTGCAAATACTACGGTAGTGCGATTTCTTTTTTTCAAATCATTCTATAGCTTGGCTCACTACGAACGGTTCGTGGTGTCGCACGTTCAGCTACGACCTTCCAGGGCCGAGGAATCTGCCTCCGTTTGAAAAAAAATCCCACGATATTGTCCGTAAATTAAATTAAATTTTAATGTTATGCTAAGGAAAGAAGACGCATTTTTTTGAAATATTGTGTCCAAATAGGAAAAATGGCAGGAAAAAGAAATAAATAGGTGTACAAAAAAAAATGCTAGAGTGTATATTATATAAATATAACCATAGCATAAGTAAACTTAGGTATAAGAAAAATGATAATAATAAAGTACAAGGACAAATGAGATGGGAGAAAATCGAAGCAAGTTAAGATGGTAACAGGAAAGAGAGATTGTAAAAATAAGCATGTTATATTGTATAAAATTTTCTGAAGAATGTAACACAAAAAGAACAGAGTTTTGTTATAATAAAATTAGATTAAGAAATTGATGTAAACCCTAGTATTAAGATTAATAAAGAACTCAACATGGCCTCGGATAATGTCCGAGGAGAATCTTAGCTCGCAGGCTCCGCCATAGCGCGGAGAGGTAGGCGCCATAAAAAAAAAAAAAATAAAAAAAAAATAACCTAACCTAACCTAACCTAACCTAACCTAACCTAACCTAACCTAACCTAAACTAACCGCAAGACCTAACTTAGTCGCAAATACAACGGTAGTGCGATTTCTTTTTTTAATCATTCTATAGCTTGGCTCACTACGAACGGTTCGTGGTGTCGCACGTTCAGCTACGACCTTCCAGGGCCGAGGAATCTGCCTCCGTTTGAAAAAAAATCCCACGATATTGTCCGTAAATTAAATTAAATTTTAATGTTATGTTCCTTTTTGCGACCATTTAGTCGCAAATACTACCGTAGTGCGATTTCTTTTTTTCGAATCATTCTATAGCTTGGCTCACTACGAACGGTTCGTGGTGTCGCACGTTCAGCTACGACCTTCCAGGGCCGAGGAATCTGCCTCCGTTTGAAAAAAAATCCCACGATATTGTCCGTAAATTAAATTAAATTTTAATGTTATGTTCCTTTTTGCGACCATTTAGTCGCAAATACTACGGTAGTGCGATTTCTTTTTTTCAAATCATTCTATAGCTTGGCTCACTACGAACAGTTCGTGGTGTCGCACGTTCAGCTACGACCTTCCAGGGCCGAGGAATCTGCCTCCGTTTGAAAAAAAATCCCACGATATTGTCCGTAAATTAAATTAAATTTTAATGTTATGTTCCTTTTTGCGACCATTTAGTTGCAAATACTACGGTAGTGCGATATCTTTTTTTCAAATCATTCTATAGCTTGGCTCACTACGAACGGTTCGTGGTGTCGCACGTTCAGCTACGACCTTCCAGGGCCGAGGAATCTGCCTCCGTTTGAAAAAAAATCCCACGATATTGTCCGTAAATTAAATTAAATTTTAATGTTATGTTCCTTTTTGCGACCATTTAGTCGCAAATACTACCGTAGTTCGATTTCTTTTTTTCGAATCATTCTATAGCTTGGCTCACTACGAACGGTTCGTGGTGTCGCACGTTCAGCTACGACCTTCCAGGGCCGAGGAATCTGCCTCCGTTTGAAAAAAAATCCCACGATATTGTCCGTAAATTAAATTAAATTTTAATGTTATGTTCCTTTTTGCGACCATTTAGTTGCAAATACTACGGTAGTGCGATTTCTTTTTTTCAAATCATTCTATAGCTTGGCTCACTACAAACGGTTCGTGGTGTCGCACGTTCAGCTACGACCTTCCAGGGCCGAGGAATCTGCCTCCGTTTGAAAAAAAATCCCACGATATTGTCCGTAAATTAAATTAAATTTTAATGTTATGTTCCTTTTTGCGACCATTTAGTCGCAAATACTACGGTAGTGCGATTTCTTTTTTTAATCATTCTATAGCTTGGCTCACTACGAACGGTTCGTGGTGTCGCACGTTCAGCTACGACCTTCCAGGGCCGAGGAATCTGCCTCCGTTTGAAAAAAAATCCCACGATATTGTCCGTAAATTAAATTAAATTTTAATGTTATGTTCCTTTTTGCGACCATTTAGTCGCAAATACTACGGTAGTGCGATTTCTTTTTTTCGAATCATTCTATAGCTTGGCTCACTACGAACGGTTCGTGGTGTCGCACGTTCAGCTACGACCTTCCAGGGCCGAGGAATCTGCCTCCGTTTGAAAAAAAATCCCACGATATTGTCCGTAAATTAAATTAAATTTTAATGTTATGCTAAGGAAAGAAGACGCATTTTTTTGAAATATTGTGTCCAAATAGGAAAAATGACAGGAAAAAGAAATAAATAGGTGTACAAAAAAAAATGCTAGAGTGTATATTATATATATATAACCATAGCATAAGTAAACTTAGGTATAAGAAAAATGATAATAATAAAGTACAAGGACAAATGAGATGGGAGAAAATCGAACCAAGTTAAGATGGTAACAGGAAAGAGAGATTGTAAAAATAAGCATGTTATATTGTATAAAATTTTCTGAAGAATGTAACACAAAAAGAACAGAGTTTTGTTATAATAAAATTAGATTAAGAAATTGATGTAAACCCTAGTATTAAGATTAATAAAGAACTCAACATGGTCTCGGATAATGTCCGAGGAGAATCTTAGCTCGCAGGCTCCGCCATAGCGCGGAGAGGTAGGCGCCATAAAAAAAAAAAAAAAAAAAACCTAACCTAACCTAACCTAACCTAACCTAACCTAACCTAACCTAACCTAACCTAACCTAACCTAACCTAACCTAACCTAACCTAACCTAACCGCAAGACTTAACTTAGTCGCAAATACTACGGTAGTGCGATTTCTTTTTTTAATCATTCTATAGCTTGGCTCACTACGAACGGTTCGTGGTGTCGCACGTTCAGCTACGACCTTCCAGGGCCGAGGAATCTGCCTCCGTTTGAAAAAAAAACCCACGATATTGTCCGTAAATTAAATTAAATTTTAATGTTATGTTCCTTTTTGCGACCATTTAGTCGCAAATACTACCGTAGTGCGATTTCTTTTTTTCGAATCATTCTATAGCTTGGCTCACTACGAACGGTTCGTGGTGTCGCACGTTCAGCTACGACCTTCCAGGGCCGAGGAATCTGCCTCCGTTTGAAAAAAAATCCCACGATATTGTCCGTAAATTAAATTAAATTTTAATGTTATGTTCCTTTTTGCGACCATTTAGTCGCAAATACTACGGTAGTGCGATTTCTTTTTTTCAAATCATTCTATAGCTTGGCTCACTACGAACAGTTCGTGGTGTCGCACGTTCAGCTACGACCTTCCAGGGCCGAGGAATCTGCCTCCGTTTGAAAAAAAATCCCACGATATTGTCCGTAAATTAAATTAAATTTTAATGTTATGTTCCTTTTTGCGACCATTTAGTTGCAAATACTACGGTAGTGCGATATCTTTTTTTCAAATCATTCTATAGCTTGGCTCACTACGAACGGTTCGTGGTGTCGCACGTTCAGCTACGACCTTCCAGGGCCGAGGAATCTGCCTCCGTTTGAAAAAAAATCCCACGATATTGTCCGTAAATTAAATTAAATTTTAATGTTATGTTCCTTTTTGCGACCATTTAGTCGCAAGTACTACGGTAGTGCGATTTCTTTTTTTCGAATCATTCTATAGCTTGGCTCACTACGAACGGTTCGTGGTGTCGCACGTTCAGCTAAGACCTTCCAGGGCCGAGGAATCTGCCTCCGTTTGAAAAAAAATCCCACGATATTGTCCGTAAATTAAATTAAATTTTAATGTTATGTCCCTTTTTGCGACCATTTAGTCGCAAATACTACGGTAGTGCGATTTCTTTTTTTCGAATCATTCTACAGCTTGGCTCACTACAAACGGTTCGTGGTGTCGCACGTTCAGCTACGACCTTCCAGGGCCGAGGAATCTGCCTCCGTTTGAAAAAAAATCCCACGATATTGTCCGTAAATTAAATTAAATTTTAATGTTATGTTCCTTTTTGCGACCATTTAGTCGCAAATACTACCGTAGTTCGATTTCTTTTTTTCGAATCATTCTATAGCTTGGCTCACTACGAACGGTTCGTGGTGTCGCACGTTCAGCTACGACCTTCCAGGGCCGAGGAATCTGCCTCCGTTTGAAAAAAAATCCCACGATATTGTCCGTAAATTAAATTAAATTTTAATGTTATGTTCCTTTTTGCGACCATTTAGTCGCAAATACTACGGTAGTGCGATTTCTTTTTTTCGAATCATTCTATAGCTTGGCTCACTACGAACGGTTCGTGGTGTCGCACGTTCAGCTAAGACCTTCCAGGGCCGAGGAATCTGCCTCCGTTTGAAAAAAAATCCCACGATATTGTCCGTAAATTAAATTAAATTTTAATGTTATGTCCCTTTTTGCGACCATTTAGTCGCAAATACTACGGTAGTGCGATTTCTTTTTTTCGAATCATTCTATAGCTTGGCTCACTACAAACGGTTCGTGGTGTCGCACGTTCAGCTACGACCTTCCAGGGCCGAGGAATCTGCCTCCGTTTGAAAAAAAATCCCACGATATTGTCCGTAAATTAAATTAAATTTTAATGTTATGTTCCTTTTTGCGACCATTTAGTCGCAAATACTACCGTAGTTCGATTTCTTTTTTTCGAATCATTCTATAGCTTGGCTCACTACGAACGGTTCGTGGTGTCGCACGTTCAGCTACGACCTTCCAGGGCCGAGGAATCTGCCTCCGTTTGAAAAAAAATCCCACGATATTGTCCGTAAATTAAATTAAATTTTAATGTTATGTTCCTTTTTGCGACCATTTAGTTGCAAATACTACGGTAGTGCGATTTCTTTTTTTCAAATCATTCTATAGCTTGGCTCACTACAAACGGTTCGTGGTGTCGCACGTTCAGCTACGACCTTCCAGGGCCGAGGAATCTGCCTCCGTTTGAAAAAAAATCCCACGATATTGTCCGTAAATTAAATTAAATTTTAATGTTATGTTCCTTTTTGCGACCATTTAGTCGCAAATACTACGGTAGTGCGATTTCTTTTTTTAATCATTCTATAGCTTGGCTCACTACGAACGGTTCGTGGTGTCGCACGTTCAGCTACGACCTTCCAGGGCCGAGGAATCTGCCTCCGTTTGAAAAAAAATCCCACGATATTGTCCGTAAATTAAATTAAATTTTAATGTTATGTTCCTTTTTGCGACCATTTAGTCGCAAATACTACGGTAGTGCGATTTCTTTTTTTCGAATCATTCTATAGCTTGGCTCACTACGAACGGTTCGTGGTGTCGCACGTTCAGCTACGACCTTCCAGGGCCGAGGAATCTGCCTCCGTTTGAAAAAAAATCCCACGATATTGTCCGTAAATTAAATTAAATTTTAATGTTATGCTAAGGAAAGAAGACGCATTTTTTTGAAATATTGTGTCCAAATAGGAAAAATGACAGGAAAAAGAAATAAATAGGTGTACAAAAAAAAATGCTAGAGTGTATATTATATATATATAACCATAGCATAAGTAAACTTAGGTATAAGAAAAATGATAATAATAAAGTACAAGGACAAATGAGATGGGAGAAAATCGAAGCAAGTTAAGATGGTAACAGGAAAGAGAGATTGTAAAAATAAGCATGTTATATTGTATAAAATTTTCTGAAGAATGTAACACAAAAAGAACAGAGTTTTGTTATAATAAAATTAGATTAAGAAATTGATGTAAACCCTAGTATTAAGATTAATAAAGAACTCAACATGGTCTCGGATAATGTCCGAGGAGAATCTTAGCTCGCAGGCTCCGCCATAGCGCGGAGAGGTAGGCGCCATAAAAAAAAAAAAAAAAAAAACCTAACCTAACCTAACCTAACCTAACCTAACCTAACCTAACCTAACCTAACCTAACCTAACCGCAAGACTTAACTTAGTCGCAAATACTACGGTAGTGCGATTTCTTTTTTTAATCATTCTATAGCTTGGCTCACTACGAACGGTTCGTGGTGTCGCACGTTCAGCTACGACCTTCCAGGGCCGAGGAATCTGTCTCCGTTTGAAAAAAAAACCCACGATATTGTCCGTAAATTAAATTAAATTTTAATGTTATGTTCCTTTTTGCGACCATTTAGTCGCAAATACTACCGTAGTGCGATTTCTTTTTTTCGAATCATTCTATAGCTTGGCTCACTACGAACGGTTCGTGGTGTCGCACGTTCAGCTACGACCTTCCAGGGCCGAGGAATCTGCCTCCGTTTGAAAAAAAAACCCACGATATTGTCCGTAAATTAAATTAAATTTTAATGTTATGTTCCTTTTTGCGACCATTTAGTCGCAAATACTACGGTAGTGCGATTTCTTTTTTTCAAATCATTCTATAGCTTGGCTTACTACGAACGGTTCGTGGTGTCGCACGTTCAGCTACAACCTTCCAGGGCCGAGGAATCTGCCTCCGTTTGAAAAAAAATCCCACGATATTGTCCGTAAATTAAATTTTAATGTTATGTTCCTTTTTGCGACCATTTAATCGCAAATACTACGGTAGTGCGATTTCTTTTTTTAATCATTCTATAGCTTGGCTCACTACAAACGGTTCGTGGTGTCGCACGTTCAGCTACGACCTTCCAGGGCCGAGGAATCTGCCTCCGTTTGAAAAAAAATCCCACGATATTGTCCGTAAATTAAATTAAATTTTAATGTTATGTTCCTTTTTGCGACCATTTAGTCGCAAATACTACGGTAGTGCGATTTCTTTTTTTCGAATCATTCTATAGCTTGGCTCACTACGAACGGTTCGTGGTGTCGCACGTTCAGCTACGACCTTCCAGGGCCGAGGAATCTGCCTCCGTTTGAAAAAAAATCCCACGATATTGTCCGTAAATTAAATTAAATTTTAATGTTATGCTAAGGAAAGAAGACGCATTTTTTTGAAATATTGTGTCCAAATAGGAAAAATGGCAGGAAAAAGAAATAAATAGGTGTACAAAAAAAAATGCTAGAGTGTATATTATATATATATAACCATAGCATAAGTAAACTTAGGTATAAGAAAAATGATAATAATAAAGTACAAGGACAAATGAGATGGGAGAAAATCGAAGCAAGTTAAGATGGTAACAGGAAAGAGAGATTGTAAAAATAAGCATGTTATATTGTATAAAATTTTCTGAAGAATGTAACACAAAAAGAACAGAGTTTTGTTATAATAAAATTAGATTAAGAAATTGATGTAAACCCTAGTATTAAGATTAATAAAGAACTCAACATGGTCTCGGATAATGTCCGAGGAGAATCTTATCTCGCAGGCTCCGCCATAGCGCGGAGAGGTAGGCGACATAAAAAAAAAAAAAAAAAAAAAAAAAAAAAACCTAACCTAACCTAACCTAACCTAACCTAACCTAACCTAACCTAACCGCAAGACCTGGAGAATTTGAGTGGGATCATTGACGATAAACTAAGTAGGAATAAATTTTTGAAATACAGTGTCAAGATAGCTACAAGGGTGATAAACAGAAATAAATAGATATTAAGCTAAGTACTGATATTATAAGAATATTATGACAGTAGCTAAAATCACGATGATAATGTCAAATATAAGCCACTTGTAGTAGAATAAGATGTTTTTAATATTGTTGCTAAGTAATTATTGTCATGTTGTAACTGAATTTATTGTTAACTAGTTTTAAGTATTTTAATTATATTGGATATTGACATGGGAACTATGATAATAATTATATATAGGGAAAAATGTAACAATTATACACTGTAAATACCTAATACCGCAAATAAAGGCTCGGATCATGTCCGAGGAAAACCTAGCTCGCAGACTCCGCCAAAGCGCGGAGAGGTAGGCGCCATAAAAAAATAAAATAAAAAAAAAAACCGCAAGACCTAACTTAGTCGCAAATACTACGGTAGTGCGATTTCTTTTTTTAATCATTCTATAGCTTGGCTCACTACGAACGGTTTGTGGTGTCGCACGTTCAGCTACGACCTTCCAGGGCCGAGGAATCTGCCTCCGTTTGAAAAAAAACCCACGATATTGTCCGTAAATTAAATTAAATTTTAATGTTATGTTCCTTTTTGCGACCATTTAGTTGCAAATACTACCGTAGTGCGATTTCTTTTTTTCGAATCATTCTATAGCTTGGCTCACTACGAACGGTTCGTGGTGTCGCACGTTCAGCTACGACCTTCCAGGGCCGAGGAATCTGCCTCCGTTTGAAAAAAAATCCCACGATATTGTCCGTAAATTAAATTAAATTTTAATGTTATGTTCCTTTTTGCGACCATTTAGTTGCAAATACTACGGTAGTGCGATTTCTTTTTTTCAAATCATTCTATAGCTTGGCTCACTACGAACGGTTCGTGGTGTCGCACGTTCAGCTACGACCTTCCAGGGCCGAGGAATCTGCCTCCGTTTGAAAAAAAAACCCACGATATTGTCCGTAAATTAAATTAAATTTTAATGTTATGTTCCTTTTTGCGACCATTTAGTTGCAAATACTACGGTAGTGCGATTTCTTTTTTTCAAATCATTCTATAGCTTGGCTCACTACGAACGGTTCGTGGTGTCGCACGTTCAGCTACGACCTTCCAGGGCCGAGGAATCTGCCTCCGTTTGAAAAAAAATCCCACGATATTGTCCGTAAATTAAATTAAATTTTAATGTTATGTTCCTTTTTGCGACCATTTAGTTGCAAATACTACGGTAGTGCGATTTCTTTTTTTCAAATCATTCTATAGCTTGGCTCACTACGAACGGTTCGTGGTGTCGCACGTTCAGCTACGACCTTCCAGGGCCGAGGAATCTGCCTCCGTTTGAAAAAAAATCCCACGATATTGTCCGTAAATTAAATTAAATTTTAATGTTATGCTAAGGAAAGAAGACGCATTTTTTTGAAATATTGTGTCCAAATAGGAAAAATGGCAGGAAAAAGAAATAAATAGGTGTACAAAAAAAAATGCTAGAGTGTATATTATATAAATATAACCATAGCATAAGTAAACTTAGGTATAAGAAAAATGATAATAATAAAGTACAAGGACAAATGAGATGGGAGAAAATCGAAGCAAGTTAAGATGGTAACAGGAAAGAGAGATTGTAAAAATAAGCATGTTATATTGTATAAAATTTTCTGAAGAATGTAACACAAAAAGAACAGAGTTTTGTTATAATAAAATTAGATTAAGAAATTGATGTAAACCCTAGTATTAAGATTAATAAAGAACTCAACATGGCCTCGGATAATGTCCGAGGAGAATCTTAGCTCGCAGGCTCCGCCATAGCGCGGAGAGGTAGGCGCCATAAAAAAAAAAAAAATAAAAAAAAAATAACCTAACCTAACCTAACCTAACCTAACCTAACCTAACCTAACCTAACCTAAACTAACCGCAAGACCTAACTTAGTCGCAAATACAACGGTAGTGCGATTTCTTTTTTTAATCATTCTATAGCTTGGCTCACTACGAACGGTTCGTGGTGTCGCACGTTCAGCTACGACCTTCCAGGGCCGAGGAATCTGCCTCCGTTTGAAAAAAAATCCCACGATATTGTCCGTAAATTAAATTAAATTTTAATGTTATGTTCCTTTTTGCGACCATTTAGTCGCAAATACTACCGTAGTGCGATTTCTTTTTTTCGAATCATTCTATAGCTTGGCTCACTACGAACGGTTCGTGGTGTCGCACGTTCAGCTACGACCTTCCAGGGCCGAGGAATCTGCCTCCGTTTGAAAAAAAATCCCACGATATTGTCCGTAAATTAAATTAAATTTTAATGTTATGTTCCTTTTTGCGACCATTTAGTCGCAAATACTACGGTAGTGCGATTTCTTTTTTTCAAATCATTCTATAGCTTGGCTCACTACGAACAGTTCGTGGTGTCGCACGTTCAGCTACGACCTTCCAGGGCCGAGGAATCTGCCTCCGTTTGAAAAAAAATCCCACGATATTGTCCGTAAATTAAATTAAATTTTAATGTTATGTTCCTTTTTGCGACCATTTAGTCGCAAATACTACGGTAGTGCGATTTCTTTTTTTCGAATCATTCTATAGCTTGGCTCACTACGAACGGTTCGTGGTATCGCACGTTCAGCTACGACCTTCCAGGGCCGAGGAATCTGCCTCCGTTTGAAAAAAAATCCCACGATATTGTCCGTAAATTAAATTAAATTTTAATGTTATGTTCCTTTTTGCGACCATTTAGTCGCAAATACTACGGTAGTGCGATTTCTTTTTTTCGAATCATTCTATAGCTTGGCTCACTACGAACGGTTCGTGGTGTCGCACGTTCAGCTACGACCTTCCAGGGCCGAGGAATCTGCCTCCGTTTGAAAAAAAATCCCACGATATTGTCCGTAAATTAAATTAAATTTTAATGTTATGCTAAGGAAAGAAGACGCATTTTTTTGAAATATTGTGTCCAAATAGGAAAAATGGCAGGAAAAAGAAATAAATAGGTGTACAAAAAAAAATGCTAGAGTGTATATTATATATATATAACCATAGCATAAGTAAACTTAGGTATAAGAAAAATGATAATAATAAAGTACAAGGACAAATGAGATGGGAGAAAATCGAAGCAAGTTAAGATGGTAACAGGAAAGAGAGATTGTTAAAATAAGCATGTTATATTGTATAAAATTTTCTGAAGAATGTAACACAAAAAGAACAGAGTTTTGTTATAATAAAATTAGATTAAGAAATTGATGTAAACCCTAGTATTAAGATTAATAAAGAACTCAACATGGCCTCGGATAATGTCCGAGGAGAATCTTAGCTCGCAGGCTCCGCCATAGCGCGGAGAGGTAGGCGCCATAAAAAAAAAAAAAATAAAAAAAAAATAACCTAACCTAACCTAACCTAACCTAACCTAACCTAACCTAACCTAACCTAAACTAACCGCAAGACCTAACTTAGTCGCAAATACAACGGTAGTGCGATTTCTTTTTTTAATCATTCTATAGCTTGGCTCACTACGAACGGTTCGTGGTGTCGCACGTTCAGCTACGACCTTCCAGGGCCGAGGAATCTGCCTCCGTTTGAAAAAAAATCCCACGATATTGTCCGTAAATTAAATTAAATTTTAATGTTATGTTCCTTTTTGCGACCATTTAGTCGCAAATACTACCGTAGTGCGATTTCTTTTTTTCGAATCATTCTATAGCTTGGCTCACTACGAACGGTTCGTGGTGTCGCACGTTCAGCTACGACCTTCCAGGGCCGAGGAATCTGCCTCCGTTTGAAAAAAAATCCCACGATATTGTCCGTAAATTAAATTAAATTTTAATGTTATGTTCCTTTTTGCGACCATTTAGTCGCAAATACTACGGTAGTGCGATTTCTTTTTTTCAAATCATTCTATAGCTTGGCTCACTACGAACAGTTCGTGGTGTCGCACGTTCAGCTACGACCTTCCAGGGCCGAGGAATCTGCCTCCGTTTGAAAAAAAATCCCACGATATTGTCCGTAAATTAAATTAAATTTTAATGTTATGTTCCTTTTTGCGACCATTTAGTCGCAAATACTACGGTAGTGCGATTTCTTTTTTTCGAATCATTCTATAGCTTGGCTCACTACGAACGGTTCGTGGTATCGCACGTTCAGCTACGACCTTCCAGGGCCGAGGAATCTGCCTCCGTTTGAAAAAAAATCCCACGATATTGTCCGTAAATTAAATTAAATTTTAATGTTATGTTCCTTTTTGCGACCATTTAGTCGCAAATACTACGGTAGTGCGATTTCTTTTTTTCGAATCATTCTATAGCTTGGCTCACTACGAACGGTTCGTGGTGTCGCACGTTCAGCTACGACCTTCCAGGGCCGAGGAATCTGCCTCCGTTTGAAAAAAAATCCCACGATATTGTCCGTAAATTAAATTAAATTTTAATGTTATGCTAAGGAAAGAAGACGCATTTTTTTGAAATATTGTGTCCAAATAGGAAAAATGGCAGGAAAAAGAAATAAATAGGTGTACAAAAAAAAATGCTAGAGTGTATATTATATATATATAACCATAGCATAAGTAAACTTAGGTATAAGAAAAATGATAATAATAAAGTACAAGGACAAATGAGATGGGAGAAAATCGAAGCAAGTTAAGATGGTAACAGGAAAGAGAGATTGTTAAAATAAGCATGTTATATTGTATAAAATTTTCTGAAGAATGTAACACAAAAAGAACAGAGTTTTGTTATAATAAAATTAGATTAAGAAATTGATGTAAACCCTAACTGCCTCGTTGGTCTAGTGGTTGCAAGCGCGACTGCTGAGCGTGGGGTCCTGGGTTCGATTCCCGGGTCGGACAAAGTGTTATTGGGTTTTTTCATTAGGAAATTCTCAGTAGCAGCCCGGAGTCTGGATTTGTGCCCGGTCAATGGCAATAGGCTCGCCCCCTATTACATGGGACTATAACATAACTGGCGAAATGTGGGTGTACTATACACCTCTGCCTACCCCTTCGGGGAAATACAGGCGTGATGTATGTATGTATGTTATGTAAACCCTAGTATTAAGATAAATAAAGAACTCAACATGGTCTCGGATAATGTCCGAGGAGAATCTTAGCTCGCAGGCTCCGCCATAGCGCGGAGAGGTAGGCGCCATAAAAAAAAAAAAAAAAAAAAACCTAACCTAACCTAACCTAACCTAACCTAACCTAACCTAACCTAACCTAACCTAACCTAACCTTACCTAACTTAACCTAACCGCAAGACCTAACTTAGTCGCAAATACTACGGTAGTGCGATTTCTTTTTTTAATCATTCTATAGCTTGGCTCACTACGAACGGTTCGTGGTGTCGCACGTTCAGCTACGACCTTCCAGGGCCGAGGAATCTGCCTCCGTTTGAAAAAAAAACCCACGATATTGTCCGTAAATTAAATTAAATTTTAATGTTATGCTAAGGAAAGAAGACGCATTTTTTTGAAATATTGTGTCCAAATAGGAAAAATGGCAGGAAAAAGAAATAAATAGGTGTACAAAAAAAAATGCTAGAGTGTATATTATATATATATAACCATAGCATAAGTAAACTTAGGTATAAGAAAAATGATAATAATAAAGTACAAGGACAAATGAGATGGGAGAAAATCGAAGCAAGTTAAGATGGTAACAGGAAAGAGAGATTGTAAAAATAAGCATGTTATATTGTATAAAATTTTCTGAAGAATGTAACACAAAAAGAACAGAGTTTTGTTATAATAAAATTAGATTAAGAAAAATAAAAAATAAAAAAAAAAACCTAACCTAACCTAACCCAACCTAACCTAACCTAACCTAACCTAACCTAACCTAACCGCAAGACCTAACTTAGTCGCAAATACTACGGTAGTGCGATTTCTTTTTTTAATCATTCTATAGCTTGGCTCACTACGAACGGTTCGTGGTGTCGCACGTTCGGCTACGACCTTCCAGGGCCGAGGAATCTGCCTCCGTTTGAAAAAAAATCCCACGATATTGTCCGTAAATTAAATTAAATTTTAATGTTATGTTCCTTTTTGCGACCAGTTAGTCGCAAATACTACGGTAGTGCGATTTCTTTTTTTCGAATCATTCTATAGCTTGGCTCACTACGATCGGTTCGTGGTGTCGCACGTTCAGCTACGACCTTCCAGGGCCGAGGAATCTGCCTCCGTTTGAAAAAAAATCCCACGATATTGTCCGTAAATTAAATTAAATTTTAATGTTATGTTCCTTTTTGCGACCATTTAGTCGCAAATACTACCGTAGTGCGATTTCTTTTTTTCGAATCATTCTATAGCTTGGCTCACTACGAACGGTTCGTGGTGTCGCACGTTCAGCTACGACCTTCCAGGGCCGAGGAATCTGCCTCCGTTTGAAAAAAAATCCCACGATATTGTCCGTAAATTAAATTAAATTTTAATGTTATGTTCCTTTTTGCGACCATTTAGTCGCAAATACTACGGTAGTGCGATTTCTTTTTTTAATCATTCTATAGCTTGGCTCACTACGAACGGTTCGTGGTGTCGCACGTTCAGCTACGACCTTCCAGGGCCGAGGAATCTGCCTCCGTTTGAAAAAAAATCCCACGATATTGTCCGTAAATTAAATTAAATTTTAATGTTATGTTCCTTTTTGCGACCATTTAGTCGCAAATACTACGGTAGTGCGATTTCTTTTTTTCGAATCATTCTATAGCTTGGCTCACTACGAACGGTTCGTGGTGTCGCACGTTCAGCTACGACCTTCCAGGGCCGAGGAATCTGCCTCCGTTTGAAAAAAAATCCCACGATATTGTCCGTAAATTAAATTAAATTTTAATGTTATGCTAAGGAAAGAAGACGCATTTTTTTGAAATATTGTGTCCAAATTGGAAAAATGGCAGGAAAAAGAAATAAATAGGTGTACAAAAAAAAATGCTAGAGTGTATATTATATATATATAACCATAGCATAAGTAAACTTAGGTATAAGAAAAATGATAATAATAAAGTACAAGGACAAATGAGATGGGAGAAAATCGAAGCAAGTTAAGATGGTAACAGGAAAGAGAGATTGTAAAAATAAGCATGTTATATTGTATAAAATTTTCTGAAGAATGTAACACAAAAAGAACAGAGTTTTGTTATAATAAAATTAGATTAAGAAATTGATGTAAACCCTAGTATTAAGATTAATAAAGAACTCAACATGGTCTCGGATAATGTCCGAGGAGAATCTTAGCTCGCAGGCTCCGCCATAGCGCGGAGAGGTAGGCGCCATAAAAAAAAAAAAAAAAAAAAACCTAACCTAACCTAACCTAACCTAACCTAACCTAACCTAACCTAACCGCAAGACTTAACTTAGTCGCAAATACTACGGTAGTGCGATTTCTTTTTTTAATCATTCTATAGCTTGGCTCACTACGAACGGTTCGTGGTGTCGCACGTTCAGCTACGACCTTCCAGGGCCGAGGAATCTGCCTCCGTTTGAAAAAAAAACCCACGATATTGTCCGTAAATTAAATTAAATTTTAATGTTATGTTCCTTTTTGCGACCATTTAGTCGCAAATACTACCGTAGTGCGATTTCTTTTTTTCGAATCATTCTATAGCTTGGCTCACTACGAACGGTTCGTGGTGTCGCACGTTCAGCTACGACCTTCCAGGGCCGAGGAATCTGCCTCCGTTTGAAAAAAAAACCCACGATATTGTCCGTAAATTAAATTAAATTTTAATGTTATGTTCCTTTTTGCGACCATTTAGTCGCAAATACTACGGTAGTGCGATTTCTTTTTTTCAAATCATTCTATAGCTTGGCTCACTACGAACGGTTCGTGGTGTCGCACGTTCAGCTACAACCTTCCAGGGCCGAGGAATCTGCCTCCGTTTGAAAAAAAATCCCACGATATTGTCCGTAATTTAAATTTTAATGTTATGTTCCTTTTTGCGACCATTTAATCGCAAATACTACGGTAGTGCGATTTCTTTTTTTAATCATTCTATAGCTTGGCTCACTACGAACGGTTCGTGGTGTCGCACGTTCAGCTACGACCTTCCAGGGCCGAGGAATCTGCCTCCGTTTGAAAAAAAATCCCACGATATTGTCCGTAAATTAAATAAAATTTTAATGTTATGTTCCTTTTTGCGACCATTTAGTCGCAAATACTACGGTAGTGCGATTTCTTTTTTTCGAATCATTCTATAGCTTGGCTCACTACGAACGGTTCGTGGTGTCGCACGTTCAGCTACGACCTTCCAGGGCCGAGGAATCTGCCTCCGTTTGAAAAAAAATCCCACGATATTGTCCGTAAATTAAATTAAATTTTAATGTTATGCTAAGGAAAGAAGACGCATTTTTTTGAAATATTGTGTCCAAATAGGAAAAATGGCAGGAAAAAGAAATAAATAGGTGTACAAAAAAAAATGCTAGAGTGTATATTATATATATATAACCATAGCATAAGTAAACTTAGGTATAAGAAAAATGATAATAATAAAGTACAAGGACAAATGAGATGGGAGAAAATCGAAGCAAGTTAAGATGGTAACAGGAAAGAGAGATTGTAAAAATAAGCATGTTATATTGTATAAAATTTTCTGAAGAATGTAACACAAAAAGAACAGAGTTTTGTTATAATAAAATTAGATTAAGAAATTGATGTAAACCCTAGTATTAAGATTAATAAAGAACTCAACATGGTCTCGGATAATGTCCGAGGAGAATCTTAGCTCCCAGGCTCCGCCATAGCGCGGAGAGGTAGGCGCCATAAAAAAAAAAAAAAAAAAAAAAAAAACCTAACCTAACCTAACCTAACCTAACCTAACCTAACCTAACCTAACCGCAAGACCTGGAGAATTTGAGTGGGATCATTGACGATAAACTAAGTAGGAATAAATTTTTGAAATACAGTGTCAAGATAGCTACAAGGGTGATAAACAGAAATAAATAGATATTAAGCTAAGTACTGATATTATAAGAATATTATGACAGTAGCTAAAATCACGATGATAATGTCAAATATAAGCCACTTGTAGTAGAATAAGATGTTTTTAATATTGTTGCTAAGTAATTATTGTCATGTTGTAACTGAATTTATTGTTAACTTTAAGTATTGTTAGTTTTAAGTATTTTAATTATATTGGATATTGACATGGGAACTATGATAATAATTATATATAGGGAAAAATGTAACAATTATACACTGTAAATACCTAATACTGCAAATAAAGGCTCGGATCATGTCCGAGGAAAACCTAGCTCGCAGACTCCGCCAAAGCGCGGAGAGGTAGGCGCCATAAAAAAAATAAATAAAAAAAAAAACCGCAAGACCTAACTTAGTCGCAAATACTACGGTAGTGCGATTTCTTTTTTTAATCATTCTATAGCTTGGCTCACTACGAACGGTTTGTGGTGTCGCACGTTCAGCTACGACCTTCCAGGGCCGAGGAATCTGCCTCCGTTTGAAAAAAAAACCCACGATATTGTCCGTAAATTAAATTAAATTTTAATGTTATGTTCCTTTTTGCGACCATTTAGTCGCAAATACTACCGTAGTGCGATTTCTTTTTTTCGAATCATTCTATAGCTTGGCTCACTACAAACGGTTCGTGGTGTCGCACGTTCAGCTACGACCTTCCAGGGCCGAGGAATCTGCCTCCGTTTGAAAAAAAATCCCACGATATTGTCCGTAAATTAAATTAAATTTTAATGTTATGCTAAGGAAAGAAGACGCATTTTTTTGAAATATTGTGTCCAAATAGGAAAAATGGCAGGAAAAAGAAATAAATAGGTGTACAAAAAAAAATGCTAGAGTGTATATTATATAAATATAACCATAGCATAAGTAAACTTAGGTATAAGAAAAATGATAATAATAAAGTACAAGGACAAATGAGATGGGAGAAAATCGAAGCAAGTTAAGATGGTAACAGGAAAGAGAGATTGTAAAAATAAGCATGTTATATTGTATAAAATTTTCTGAAGAATGTAACACAAAAAGAACAGAGTTTTGTTATAATAAAATTAGATTAAGAAATTGATGTAAACCCTAGTATTAAGATTAATAAAGAACTCAACATGGCCTCGGATAATGTCCGAGGAGAATCTTAGCTCGCAGGCTCCGCCATAGCGCGGAGAGGTAGGCGCCATAAAAAAAAAAAAAAAAAAAAAAAATAACCTAACCTAACCTAACCTAACCTAACCTAACCTAACCTAACCTAACCTAACCTAAACTAACCGCAAGACCTAACTTAGTCGCAAATACAACGGTAGTGCGATTTCTTTTTTTAATCATTCTATAGCTTGGCTCACTACGAACGGTTCGTGGTGTCGCACGTTCAGCTACGACCTTCCAGGGCCGAGGAATCTGCCTCCGTTTGAAAAAAAATCCCACGATATTGTCCGTAAATTAAATTAAATTTTAATGTTATGTTCCTTTTTGCGACCATTTAGTCGCAAATACTACCGTAGTGCGATTTCTTTTTTTCGAATCATTCTATAGCTTGGCTCACTACGAACGGTTCGTGGTGTCGCACGTTCAGCTACGACCTTCCAGGGCCGAGGAATCTGCCTCCGTTTGAAAAAAAATCCCACGATATTGTCCGTAAATTAAATTAAATTTTAATGTTATGTTCCTTTTTGCGACCATTTAGTCGCAAATACTACGGTAGTGCGATTTCTTTTTTTCAAATCATTCTATAGCTTGGCTCACTACGAACAGTTCGTGGTGTCGCACGTTCAGCTACGACCTTCCAGGGCCGAGGAATCTGCCTCCGTTTGAAAAAAAATCCCACGATATTGTCCGTAAATTAAATTAAATTTTAATGTTATGTTCCTTTTTGCGACCATTTAGTTGCAAATACTACGGTAGTGCGATATCTTTTTTTCAAATCATTCTATAGCTTGGCTCACTACGAACGGTTCGTGGTGTCGCACGTTCAGCTACGACCTTCCAGGGCCGAGGAATCTGCCTCCGTTTGAAAAAAAATCCCACGATATTGTCCGTAAATTAAATTAAATTTTAATGTTATGTTCCTTTTTGCGACCATTTAGTCGCAAATACTACCGTAGTTCGATTTCTTTTTTTCGAATCATTCTATAGCTTGGCTCACTACGAACGGTTCGTGGTGTCGCACGTTCAGCTACGACCTTCCAGGGCCGAGGAATCTGCCTCCGTTTGAAAAAAAATCCCACGATATTGTCCGTAAATTAAATTAAATTTTAATGTTATGTTCCTTTTTGCGACCATTTAGTTGCAAATACTACGGTAGTGCGATTTCTTTTTTTCAAATCATTCTATAGCTTGGCTCACTACAAACGGTTCGTGGTGTCGCACGTTCAGCTACGACCTTCCAGGGCCGAGGAATCTGCCTCCGTTTGAAAAAAAATCCCACGATATTGTCCGTAAATTAAATTAAATTTTAATGTTATGTTCCTTTTTGCGACCATTTAGTCGCAAATACTACGGTAGTGCGATTTCTTTTTTTAATCATTCTATAGCTTGGCTCACTACGAACGGTTCGTGGTGTCGCACGTTCAGCTACGACCTTCCAGGGCCGAGGAATCTGCCTCCGTTTGAAAAAAAATCCCACGATATTGTCCGTAAATTAAATTAAATTTTAATGTTATGTTCCTTTTTGCGACCATTTAGTCGCAAATACTACGGTAGTGCGATTTCTTTTTTTCGAATCATTCTATAGCTTGGCTCACTACGAACGGTTCGTGGTGTCGCACGTTCAGCTACGACCTTCCAGGGCCGAGGAATCTGCCTCCGTTTGAAAAAAAATCCCACGATATTGTCCGTAAATTAAATTAAATTTTAATGTTATGCTAAGGAAAGAAGACGCATTTTTTTGAAATATTGTGTCCAAATAGGAAAAATGACAGGAAAAAGAAATAAATAGGTGTACAAAAAAAAATGCTAGAGTGTATATTATATATATATAACCATAGCATAAGTAAACTTAGGTATAAGAAAAATGATAATAATAAAGTACAAGGACAAATGAGATGGGAGAAAATCGAAGCAAGTTAAGATGGTAACAGGAAAGAGAGATTGTAAAAATAAGCATGTTATATTGTATAAAATTTTCTGAAGAATGTAACACAAAAAGAACAGAGTTTTGTTATAATAAAATTAGATTAAGAAATTGATGTAAACCCTAGTATTAAGATTAATAAAGAACTCAACATGGTCTCGGATAATGTCCGAGGAGAATCTTAGCTCGCAGGCTCCGCCATAGCGCGGAGAGGTAGGCGCCATAAAAAAAAAAAAAAAAAAAACCTAACCTAACCTAACCTAACCTAACCTAACCTAACCTAACCTAACCTAACCTAACCTAACCTAACCTAACCTAACCGCAAGACTTAACTTAGTCGCAAATACTACGGTAGTGCGATTTCTTTTTTTAATCATTCTATAGCTTGGCTCACTACGAACGGTTCGTGGTGTCGCACGTTCAGCTACGACCTTCCAGGGCCGAGGAATCTGCCTCCGTTTGAAAAAAAAACCCACGATATTGTCCGTAAATTAAATTAAATTTTAATGTTATGTTCCTTTTTGCGACCATTTAGTCGCAAATACTACCGTAGTGCGATTTCTTTTTTTCGAATCATTCTATAGCTTGGCTCACTACGAACGGTTCGTGGTGTCGCACGTTCAGCTACGACCTTCCAGGGCCGAGGAATCTGCCTCCGTTTGAAAAAAAATCCCACGATATTGTCCGTAAATTAAATTAAATTTTAATGTTATGTTCCTTTTTGCGACCATTTAGTCGCAAATACTACCGTAGTGCGATTTCTTTTTTTCGAATCATTCTATAGCTTGGCTCACTACGATCGGTTCGTGGTGTCGCACGTTCAGCTACGACCTTCCAGGGCCGAGGAATCTGCCTCCGTTTGAAAAAAAATCCCACGATATTGTCCGTAAATTAAATTAAATTTTAATGTTATGTTCCTTTTTGCGACCATTTAGTCGCAAATACTACGGTAGTGCGATTTCTTTTTTTCAAATCATTCTATAGCTTGGCTCACTACGAACAGTTCGTGGTGTCGCACGTTCAGCTACGACCTTCCAGGGCCGAGGAATCTGCCTCCGTTTGAAAAAAAATCCCACGATATTGTCCGTAAATTAAATTAAATTTTAATGTTATGTTCCTTTTTGCGACCATTTAGTTGCAAATACTACGGTAGTGCGATATCTTTTTTTCAAATCATTCTATAGCTTGGCTCACTACGAACGGTTCGTGGTGTCGCACGTTCAGCTACGACCTTCCAGGGCCGAGGAATCTGCCTCCGTTTGAAAAAAAATCCCACGATATTGTCCGTAAATTAAATTAAATTTTAATGTTATGTTCCTTTTTGCGACCATTTAGTCGCAAGTACTACGGTAGTGCGATTTCTTTTTTTCGAATCATTCTATAGCTTGGCTCACTACGAACGGTTCGTGGTGTCGCACGTTCAGCTACGACCTTCCAGGGCCGAGGAATCTGCCTCCGTTTGAAAAAAAATCCCACGATATTGTCCGTAAATTAAATTAAATTTTAATGTTATGTCCCTTTTTGCGACCATTTAGTCGCAAATACTACGGTAGTGCGATTTCTTTTTTTCGAATCATTCTACAGCTTGGCTCACTACAAACGGTTCGTGGTGTCGCACGTTCAGCTACGACCTTCCAGGGCCGAGGAATCTGCCTCCGTTTGAAAAAAAATCCCACGATATTGTCCGTAAATTAAATTAAATTTTAATGTTATGTTCCTTTTTGCGACCATTTAGTCGCAAATACTACCGTAGTTCGATTTCTTTTTTTCGAATCATTCTATAGCTTGGCTCACTACGAACGGTTCGTGGTGTCGCACGTTCAGCTACGACCTTCCAGGGCCGAGGAATCTGCCTCCGTTTGAAAAAAAATCCCACGATATTGTCCGTAAATTAAATTAAATTTTAATGTTATGTTCCTTTTTGCGACCATTTAGTCGCAAATACTACGGTAGTGCGATTTCTTTTTTTCGAATCATTCTATAGCTTGGCTCACTACGAACGGTTCGTGGTGTCGCACGTTCAGCTAAGACCTTCCAGGGCCGAGGAATCTGCCTCCGTTTGAAAAAAAATCCCACGATATTGTCCGTAAATTAAATTAAATTTTAATGTTATGTCCCTTTTTGCGACCATTTAGTCGCAAATACTACGGTAGTGCGATTTCTTTTTTTCGAATCATTCTATAGCTTGGCTCACTACAAACGGTTCGTAGTGTCGCACGTTCAGCTACGACCTTCCAGGGCCGAGGAATCTGCCTCCGTTTGAAAAAAAATCCCACGATATTGTCCGTAAATTAAATTAAATTTTAATGTTATGTTCCTTTTTGCGACCATTTAGTCGCAAATACTACCGTAGTTCGATTTCTTTTTTTCGAATCATTCTATAGCTTGGCTCACTACGAACGGTTCGTGGTGTCGCACGTTCAGCTACGACCTTCCAGGGCCGAGGAATCTGCCTCCGTTTGAAAAAAAATCCCACGATATTGTCCGTAAATTAAATTAAATTTTAATGTTATGTTCCTTTTTGCGACCATTTAGTTGCAAATACTACGGTAGTGCGATTTCTTTTTTTCAAATCATTCTATAGCTTGGCTCACTACAAACGGTTCGTGGTGTCGCACGTTCAGCTACGACCTTCCAGGGCCGAGGAATCTGCCTCCGTTTGAAAAAAAATCCCACGATATTGTCCGTAAATTAAATTAAATTTTAATGTTATGTTCCTTTTTGCGACCATTTAGTCGCAAATACTACGGTAGTGCGATTTCTTTTTTTAATCATTCTATAGCTTGGCTCACTACGAACGGTTCGTGGTGTCGCACGTTCAGCTACGACCTTCCAGGGCCGAGGAATCTGCCTCCGTTTGAAAAAAAATCCCACGATATTGTCCGTAAATTAAATTAAATTTTAATGTTATGTTCCTTTTTGCGACCATTTAGTCGCAAATACTACGGTAGTGCGATTTCTTTTTTTCGAATCATTCTATAGCTTGGCTCACTACGAACGGTTCGTGGTGTCGCACGTTCAGCTACGACCTTCCAGGGCCGAGGAATCTGCCTCCGTTTGAAAAAAAATCCCACGATATTGTCCGTAAATTAAATTAAATTTTAATGTTATGCTAAGGAAAGAAGACGCATTTTTTTGAAATATTGTGTCCAAATAGGAAAAATGACAGGAAAAAGAAATAAATAGGTGTACAAAAAAAAATGCTAGAGTGTATATTATATATATATAACCATAGCATAAGTAAACTTAGGTATAAGAAAAATGATAATAATAAAGTACAAGGACAAATGAGATGGGAGAAAATCGAAGCAAGTTAAGATGGTAACAGGAAAGAGAGATTGTAAAAATAAGCATGTTATATTGTATAAAATTTTCTGAAGAATGT
The DNA here is from genome assembly GCA_949699075.1 of Asteroscopus sphinx. Lineage (NCBI taxonomy): Eukaryota > Metazoa > Arthropoda > Insecta > Lepidoptera > Noctuidae > Asteroscopus > Asteroscopus sphinx. The sequence goes on along the minus strand of CATIWT010000008.1, from coordinate 201,261 downwards.
AACACAAAAAGAACAGAGTTTTGTTATAATAAAATTAGATTAAGAAATTGATGTAAACCCTAGTATTAAGATTAATAAAGAACTCAACATGGTCTCGGATAATGTCCGAGGAGAATCTTAGCTCGCAGGCTCCGCCATAGCGCGGAGAGGTAGGCGCCATAAAAAAAAAAAAAAAAAAAACCTAACCTAACCTAACCTAACCTAACCTAACCTAACCTAACCTAACCTAACCTAACCTAACCTAACCGCAAGACTTAACTTAGTCGCAAATACTACGGTAGTGCGATTTCTTTTTTTAATCATTCTATAGCTTGGCTCACTACGAACGGTTCGTGGTGTCGCACGTTCAGCTACGACCTTCCAGGGCCGAGGAATCTGCCTCCGTTTGAAAAAAAAACCCACGATATTGTCCGTAAATTAAATTAAATTTTAATGTTATGTTCCTTTTTGCGACCATTTAGTCGCAAATACTACCGTAGTGCGATTTCTTTTTTTCGAATCATTCTATAGCTTGGCTCACTACGAACGGTTCGTGGTGTCGCACGTTCAGCTACGACCTTCCAGGGCCGAGGAATCTGCCTCCGTTTGAAAAAAAAACCCACGATATTGTCCGTAAATTAAATTAAATTTTAATGTTATGTTCCTTTTTGCGACCATTTAGTCGCAAATACTACGGTAGTGCGATTTCTTTTTTTCAAATCATTCTATAGCTTGGCTTACTACGAACGGTTCGTGGTGTCGCACGTTCAGCTACAACCTTCCAGGGCCGAGGAATCTGCCTCCGTTTGAAAAAAAATCCCACGATATTGTCCGTAAATTAAATTTTAATGTTATGTTCCTTTTTGCGACCATTTAATCGCAAATACTACGGTAGTGCGATTTCTTTTTTTAATCATTCTATAGCTTGGCTCACTACAAACGGTTCGTGGTGTCGCACGTTCAGCTACGACCTTCCAGGGCCGAGGAATCTGCCTCCGTTTGAAAAAAAATCCCACGATATTGTCCGTAAATTAAATTAAATTTTAATGTTATGTTCCTTTTTGCGACCATTTAGTCGCAAATACTACGGTAGTGCGATTTCTTTTTTTCGAATCATTCTATAGCTTGGCTCACTACGAACGGTTCGTGGTGTCGCACGTTCAGCTACGACCTTCCAGGGCCGAGGAATCTGCCTCCGTTTGAAAAAAAATCCCACGATATTGTCCGTAAATTAAATTAAATTTTAATGTTATGCTAAGGAAAGAAGACGCATTTTTTTGAAATATTGTGTCCAAATAGGAAAAATGGCAGGAAAAAGAAATAAATAGGTGTACAAAAAAAAATGCTAGAGTGTATATTATATATATATAACCATAGCATAAGTAAACTTAGGTATAAGAAAAATGATAATAATAAAGTACAAGGACAAATGAGATGGGAGAAAATCGAAGCAAGTTAAGATGGTAACAGGAAAGAGAGATTGTAAAAATAAGCATGTTATATTGTATAAAATTTTCTGAAGAATGTAACACAAAAAGAACAGAGTTTTGTTATAATAAAATTAGATTAAGAAATTGATGTAAACCCTAGTATTAAGATTAATAAAGAACTCAACATGGTCTCGGATAATGTCCGAGGAGAATCTTATCTCGCAGGCTCCGCCATAGCGCGGAGAGGTAGGCGACATAAAAAAAAAAAAAAAAAAAAAAAAAAAAACCTAACCTAACCTAACCTAACCTAACCTAACCTAACCTAACCTAACCGCAAGACCTGGAGAATTTGAGTGGGATCATTGACGATAAACTAAGTAGGAATAAATTTTTGAAATACAGTGTCAAGATAGCTACAAGGGTGATAAACAGAAATAAATAGATATTAAGCTAAGTACTGATATTATAAGAATATTATGACAGTAGCTAAAATCACGATGATAATGTCAAATATAAGCCACTTGTAGTAGAATAAGATGTTTTTAATATTGTTGCTAAGTAATTATTGTCATGTTGTAACTGAATTTATTGTTAACTAGTTTTAAGTATTTTAATTATATTGGATATTGACATGGGAACTATGATAATAATTATATATAGGGAAAAATGTAACAATTATACACTGTAAATACCTAATACCGCAAATAAAGGCTCGGATCATGTCCGAGGAAAACCTAGCTCGCAGACTCCGCCAAAGCGCGGAGAGGTAGGCGCCATAAAAAAATAAAATAAAAAAAAAAACCGCAAGACCTAACTTAGTCGCAAATACTACGGTAGTGCGATTTCTTTTTTTAATCATTCTATAGCTTGGCTCACTACGAACGGTTTGTGGTGTCGCACGTTCAGCTACGACCTTCCAGGGCCGAGGAATCTGCCTCCGTTTGAAAAAAAACCCACGATATTGTCCGTAAATTAAATTAAATTTTAATGTTATGTTCCTTTTTGCGACCATTTAGTTGCAAATACTACCGTAGTGCGATTTCTTTTTTTCGAATCATTCTATAGCTTGGCTCACTACGAACGGTTCGTGGTGTCGCACGTTCAGCTACGACCTTCCAGGGCCGAGGAATCTGCCTCCGTTTGAAAAAAAATCCCACGATATTGTCCGTAAATTAAATTAAATTTTAATGTTATGTTCCTTTTTGCGACCATTTAGTTGCAAATACTACGGTAGTGCGATTTCTTTTTTTCAAATCATTCTATAGCTTGGCTCACTACGAACGGTTCGTGGTGTCGCACGTTCAGCTACGACCTTCCAGGGCCGAGGAATCTGCCTCCGTTTGAAAAAAAAACCCACGATATTGTCCGTAAATTAAATTAAATTTTAATGTTATGTTCCTTTTTGCGACCATTTAGTCGCAAATACTACCGTAGTGCGATTTCTTTTTTTCGAATCATTCTATAGCTTGGCTCACTACGAACGGTTCGTGGTGTCGCACGTTCAGCTACGACCTTCCAGGGCCGAGGAATCTGCCTCCGTTTGAAAAAAAATCCCACGATATTGTCCGTAAATTAAATTAAATTTTAATGTTATGTTCCTTTTTGCGACCATTTAGTCGCAAATACTACGGTAGTGCGATTTCTTTTTTTCAAATCATTCTATAGCTTGGCTCACTACGAACGGTTCGTGGTGTCGCACGTTCAGCTACGACCTTCCAGGGCCGAGGAATCTGCCTCCGTTTGAAAAAAAATCCCACGATATTGTCCGTAAATTAAATTAAATTTTAATGTTATGCTAAGGAAAGAAGACGCATTTTTTTGAAATATTGTGTCCAAATAGGAAAAATGGCAGGAAAAAGAAATAAATAGGTGTACAAAAAAAAATGCTAGAGTGTATATTATATAAATATAACCATAGCATAAGTAAACTTAGGTATAAGAAAAATGATAATAATAAAGTACAAGGACAAATGAGATGGGAGAAAATCGAAGCAAGTTAAGATGGTAACAGGAAAGAGAGATTGTAAAAATAAGCATGTTTTATTGTATAAAATTTTCTGAAGAATGTAACACAAAAAGAACAGAGTTTTGTTATAATAAAATTAGATTAAGAAATTGATGTAAACCCTAGTATTAAGATTAATAAAGAACTCAACATGGCCTCGGATAATGTCCGAGGAGAATCTTAGCTCGCAGGCTCCGCCATAGCGCGGAGAGGTAGGCGCCATAAAAAAAAAAAAAATAAAAAAAAAATAACCTAACCTAACCTAACCTAACCTAACCTAACCTAACCTAACCTAACCTAAACTAACCGCAAGACCTAACTTAGTCGCAAATACAACGGTAGTGCGATTTCTTTTTTTAATCATTCTATAGCTTGGCTCACTACGAACGGTTCGTGGTGTCGCACGTTCAGCTACGACCTTCCAGGGCCGAGGAATCTGCCTCCGTTTGAAAAAAAATCCCACGATATTGTCCGTAAATTAAATTAAATTTTAATGTTATGTTCCTTTTTGCGACCATTTAGTCGCAAATACTACCGTAGTGCGATTTCTTTTTTTCGAATCATTCTATAGCTTGGCTCACTACGAACGGTTCGTGGTGTCGCACGTTCAGCTACGACCTTCCAGGGCCGAGGAATCTGCCTCCGTTTGAAAAAAAATCCCACGATATTGTCCGTAAATTAAATTAAATTTTAATGTTATGTTCCTTTTTGCGACCATTTAGTCGCAAATACTACGGTAGTGCGATTTCTTTTTTTCAAATCATTCTATAGCTTGGCTCACTACGAACAGTTCGTGGTGTCGCACGTTCAGCTACGACCTTCCAGGGCCGAGGAATCTGCCTCCGTTTGAAAAAAAATCCCACGATATTGTCCGTAAATTAAATTAAATTTTAATGTTATGTTCCTTTTTGCGACCATTTAGTCGCAAATACTACGGTAGTGCGATTTCTTTTTTTCGAATCATTCTATAGCTTGGCTCACTACGAACGGTTCGTGGTATCGCACGTTCAGCTACGACCTTCCAGGGCCGAGGAATCTGCCTCCGTTTGAAAAAAAATCCCACGATATTGTCCGTAAATTAAATTAAATTTTAATGTTATGTTCCTTTTTGCGACCATTTAGTCGCAAATACTACGGTAGTGCGATTTCTTTTTTTCGAATCATTCTATAGCTTGGCTCACTACGAACGGTTCGTGGTGTCGCACGTTCAGCTACGACCTTCCAGGGCCGAGGAATCTGCCTCCGTTTGAAAAAAAATCCCACGATATTGTCCGTAAATTAAATTAAATTTTAATGTTATGCTAAGGAAAGAAGACGCATTTTTTTGAAATATTGTGTCCAAATAGGAAAAATGGCAGGAAAAAGAAATAAATAGGTGTACAAAAAAAAATGCTAGAGTGTATATTATATATATATAACCATAGCATAAGTAAACTTAGGTATAAGAAAAATGATAATAATAAAGTACAAGGACAAATGAGATGGGAGAAAATCGAAGCAAGTTAAGATGGTAACAGGAAAGAGAGATTGTTAAAATAAGCATGTTATATTGTATAAAATTTTCTGAAGAATGTAACACAAAAAGAACAGAGTTTTGTTATAATAAAATTAGATTAAGAAATTGATGTAAACCCTAACTGCCTCGTTGGTCTAGTGGTTGCAAGCGCGACTGCTGAGCGTGGGGTCCTGGGTTCGATTCCCGGGTCGGACAAAGTGTTATTGGGTTTTTTCATTAGGAAATTCTCAGTAGCAGCCCGGAGTCTGGATTTGTGCCCGGTCAATGGCAATAGGCTCGCCCCCTATTACATGGGACTATAACATAACTGGCGAAATGTGGGTGTACTATACACCTCTGCCTACCCCTTCGGGGAAATACAGGCGTGATGTATGTATGTATGTTATGTAAACCCTAGTATTAAGATAAATAAAGAACTCAACATGGTCTCGGATAATGTCCGAGGAGAATCTTAGCTCGCAGGCTCCGCCATAGCGCGGAGAGGTAGGCGCCATAAAAAAAAAAAAAAAAAAAAACCTAACCTAACCTAACCTAACCTAACCTAACCTAACCTAACCTAACCTAACCTAACCTTACCTAACTTAACCTAACCGCAAGACCTAACTTAGTCGCAAATACTACGGTAGTGCGATTTCTTTTTTTAATCATTCTATAGCTTGGCTCACTACGAACGGTTCGTGGTGTCGCACGTTCAGCTACGACCTTCCAGGGCCGAGGAATCTGCCTCCGTTTGAAAAAAAAACCCACGATATTGTCCGTAAATTAAATTAAATTTTAATGTTATGCTAAGGAAAGAAGACGCATTTTTTTGAAATATTGTGTCCAAATAGGAAAAATGGCAGGAAAAAGAAATAAATAGGTGTACAAAAAAAAATGCTAGAGTGTATATTATATATATATAACCATAGCATAAGTAAACTTAGGTATAAGAAAAATGATAATAATAAAGTACAAGGACAAATGAGATGGGAGAAAATCGAAGCAAGTTAAGATGGTAACAGGAAAGAGAGATTGTAAAAATAAGCATGTTATATTGTATAAAATTTTCTGAAGAATGTAACACAAAAAGAACAGAGTTTTGTTATAATAAAATTAGATTAAGAAAAATAAAAAATAAAAAAAAAAACCTAACCTAACCTAACCTAACCTAACCTAACCTAACCTAACCTAACCTAACCTAACCGCAAGACCTAACTTAGTCGCAAATACTACGGTAGTGCGATTTCTTTTTTTAATCATTCTATAGCTTGGCTCACTACGAACGGTTCGTGGTGTCGCACGTTCGGCTACGACCTTCCAGGGCCGAGGAATCTGCCTCCGTTTGAAAAAAAATCCCACGATATTGTCCGTAAATTAAATTAAATTTTAATGTTATGTTCCTTTTTGCGACCAGTTAGTCGCAAATACTACGGTAGTGCGATTTCTTTTTTTCGAATCATTCTATAGCTTGGCTCACTACGATCGGTTCGTGGTGTCGCACGTTCAGCTACGACCTTCCAGGGCCGAGGAATCTGCCTCCGTTTGAAAAAAAATCCCACGATATTGTCCGTAAATTAAATTAAATTTTAATGTTATGTTCCTTTTTGCGACCATTTAGTCGCAAATACTACCGTAGTGCGATTTCTTTTTTTCGAATCATTCTATAGCTTGGCTCACTACGAACGGTTCGTGGTGTCGCACGTTCAGCTACGACCTTCCAGGGCCGAGGAATCTGCCTCCGTTTGAAAAAAAATCCCACGATATTGTCCGTAAATTAAATTAAATTTTAATGTTATGTTCCTTTTTGCGACCATTTAGTCGCAAATACTACGGTAGTGCGATTTCTTTTTTTAATCATTCTATAGCTTGACTCACTACGAACGGTTCGTGGTGTCGCACGTTCAGCTACGACCTTCCAGGGCCGAGGAATCTACCTCCGTTTGAAAAAAAATCCCACGATATTGTCCGTAAATTAAATTAAATTTTAATGTTATGTTCCTTTTTGCGACCATTTAGTCGCAAATACTACGGTAGTGCGATTTCTTTTTTTCGAATCATTCTATAGCTTGGCTCACTACGAACGGTTCGTGGTGTCGCACGTTCAGCTACGACCTTCCAGGGCCGAGGAATCTGCCTCCGTTTGAAAAAAAATCCCACGATATTGTCCGTAAATTAAATTAAATTTTAATGTTATGCTAAGGAAAGAAGACGCATTTTTTTGAAATATTGTGTCCAAATAGGAAAAATGGCAGGAAAAAGAAATAAATAGGTGTACAAAAAAAAATGCTAGAGTGTATATTATATATATATAACCATAGCATAAGTAAACTTAGGTATAAGAAAAATGATAATAATAAAGTACAAGGACAAATGAGATGGGAGAAAATCGAAGCAAGTTAAGATGGTAACAGGAAAGAGAGATTGTAAAAATAAGCATGTTATATTGTATAAAATTTTCTGAAGAATGTAACACAAAAAGAACAGAGTTTTGTTATAATAAAATTAGATTAAGAAATTGATGTAAACCCTAGTATTAAGATTAATAAAGAACTCAACATGGTCTCGGATAATGTCCGAGGAGAATCTTAGCTCGCAGGCTCCGCCATAGCGCGGAGAGGTAGGCGCCATAAAAAAAAAAAAAAAAAAAACCTAACCTAACCTAACCTAACCTAACCTAACCTAACCTAACCTAACCGCAAGACTTAACTTAGTCGCAAATACTACGGTAGTGCGATTTCTTTTTTTAATCATTCTATAGCTTGGCTCACTACGAACGGTTCGTGGTGTCGCACGTTCAGCTACGACCTTCCAGGGCCGAGGAATCTGCCTCCGTTTGAAAAAAAAACCCACGATATTGTCCGTAAATTAAATTAAATTTTAATGTTATGTTCCTTTTTGCGACCATTTAGTCGCAAATACTACCGTAGTGCGATTTCTTTTTTTCGAATCATTCTATAGCTTGGCTCACTACGAACGGTTCGTGGTGTCGCACGTTCAGCTACGACCTTCCAGGGCCGAGGAATCTGCCTCCGTTTGAAAAAAAAACCCACGATATTGTCCGTAAATTAAATTAAATTTTAATGTTATGTTCCTTTTTGCGACCATTTAGTCGCAAATACTACGGTAGTGCGATTTCTTTTTTTCAAATCATTCTATAGCTTGGCTCACTACGAACGGTTCGTGGTGTCGCACGTTCAGCTACAACCTTCCAGGGCCGAGGAATCTGCCTCCGTTTGAAAAAAAATCCCACGATATTGTCCGTAATTTAAATTTTAATGTTATGTTCCTTTTTGCGACCATTTAATCGCAAATACTACGGTAGTGCGATTTCTTTTTTTAATCATTCTATAGCTTGGCTCACTACGAACGGTTCGTGGTGTCGCACGTTCAGCTACGACCTTCCAGGGCCGAGGAATCTGCCTCCGTTTGAAAAAAAATCCCACGATATTGTCCGTAAATTAAATAAAATTTTAATGTTATGTTCCTTTTTGCGACCATTTAGTCGCAAATACTACGGTAGTGCGATTTCTTTTTTTCGAATCATTCTATAGCTTGGCTCACTACGAACGGTTCGTGGTGTCGCACGTTCAGCTACGACCTTCCAGGGCCGAGGAATCTGCCTCCGTTTGAAAAAAAATCCCACGATATTGTCCGTAAATTAAATTAAATTTTAATGTTATGCTAAGGAAAGAAGACGCATTTTTTTGAAATATTGTGTCCAAATAGGAAAAATGGCAGGAAAAAGAAATAAATAGGTGTACAAAAAAAAATGCTAGAGTGTATATTATATATATATAACCATAGCATAAGTAAACTTAGGTATAAGAAAAATGATAATAATAAAGTACAAGGACAAATGAGATGGGAGAAAATCGAAGCAAGTTAAGATGGTAACAGGAAAGAGAGATTGTAAAAATAAGCATGTTATATTGTATAAAATTTTCTGAAGAATGTAACACAAAAAGAACAGAGTTTTGTTATAATAAAATTAGATTAAGAAATTGATGTAAACCCTAGTATTAAGATTAATAAAGAACTCAACATGGTCTCGGATAATGTCCGAGGAGAATCTTAGCTCCCAGGCTCCGCCATAGCGCGGAGAGGTAGGCGCCATAAAAAAAAAAAAAAAAAAAAAAAAAAAACCTAACCTAACCTAACCTAACCTAACCTAACCTAACCGCAAGACCTGGAGAATTTGAGTGGGATCATTGACGATAAACTAAGTAGGAATAAATTTTTGAAATACAGTGTCAAGATAGCTACAAGGGTGATAAACAGAAATAAATAGATATTAAGCTAAGTACTGATATTATAAGAATATTATGACAGTAGCTAAAATCACGATGATAATGTCAAATATAAGCCACTTGTAGTAGAATAAGATGTTTTTAATATTGTTGCTAAGTAATTATTGTCATGTTGTAACTGAATTTATTGTTAACTTTAAGTATTGTTAGTTTTAAGTATTTTAATTATATTGGATATTGACATGGGAACTATGATAATAATTATATATAGGGAAAAATGTAACAATTATACACTGTAAATACCTAATACCGCAAATAAAGGCTCGGATCATGTCCGAGGAAAACCTAGCTCGCAGACTCCGCCAAAGCGCGGAGAGGTAGGCGCCATAAAAAAAAAAAATAAAAAAAAAAACCGCAAGACCTAACTTAGTCGCAAATACTACGGTAGTGCGATTTCTTTTTTTAATCATTCTATAGCTTGGCTCACTACGAACGGTTTGTGGTGTCGCACGTTCAGCTACGACCTTCCAGGGCCGAGGAATCTGCCTCCGTTTGAAAAAAAATCCCACGATATTGTCCGTAAATTAAATTAAATTTTAATGTTATGTTCCTTTTTGCGACCATTTAGTTGCAAATACTACGGTAGTGCGATTTCTTTTTTTCAAATCATTCTATAGCTTGGCTCACTACGAACGGTTCGTGGTGTCGCACGTTCAGCTACGACCTTCCAGGGCCGAGGAATCTGCCTCCGTTTGAAAAAAAAACCCACGATATTGTCCGTAAATTAAATTAAATTTTAATGTTATGTTCCTTTTTGCGACCATTTAGTCGCAAATACTACCGTAGTGCGATTTCTTTTTTTCGAATCATTCTATAGCTTGGCTCACTACGAACGGTTCGTGGTGTCGCACGTTCAGCTACGACCTTCCAGGGCCGAGGAATCTGCCTCCGTTTGAAAAAAAATCCCACGATATTGTCCGTAAATTAAATTAAATTTTAATGTTATGTTCCTTTTTGCGACCATTTAGTCGCAAATACTACGGTAGTGCGATTTCTTTTTTTCAAATCATTCTATAGCTTGGCTCACTACGAACGGTTCGTGGTGTCGCACGTTCAGCTACGACCTTCCAGGGCCGAGGAATCTGCCTCCGTTTGAAAAAAAATCCCACGATATTGTCCGTAAATTAAATTAAATTTTAATGTTATGCTAAGGAAAGAAGACGCATTTTTTTGAAATATTGTGTCCAAATAGGAAAAATGGCAGGAAAAAGAAATAAATAGGTGTACAAAAAAAAATGCTAGAGTGTATATTATATAAATATAACCATAGCATAAGTAAACTTAGGTATAAGAAAAATGATAATAATAAAGTACAAGGACAAATGAGATGGGAGAAAATCGAAGCAAGTTAAGATGGTAACAGGAAAGAGAGATTGTAAAAATAAGCATGTTTTATTGTATAAAATTTTCTGAAGAATGTAACACAAAAAGAACAGAGTTTTGTTATAATAAAATTAGATTAAGAAATTGATGTAAACCCTAGTATTAAGATTAATAAAGAACTCAACATGGCCTCGGATAATGTCCGAGGAGAATCTTAGCTCGCAGGCTCCGCCATAGCGCGGAGAGGTAGGCGCCATAAAAATAAAAAAAATAAAAAAAAAATAACCTAACCTAACCTAACCTAACCTAACCTAACCTAACCTAACCTAACCTAACCTAAACTAACCGCAAGACCTAACTTAGTCGCAAATACAACGGTAGTGCGATTTCTTTTTTTAATCATTCTATAGCTTGGCTCACTACGAACGGTTCGTGGTGTCGCACGTTCAGCTACGACCTTCCAGGGCCGAGGAATCTGCCTCCGTTTGAAAAAAAATCCCACGATATTGTCCGTAAATTAAATTAAATTTTAATGTTATGTTCCTTTTTGCGACCATTTAGTCGCAAATACTACCGTAGTGCGATTTCTTTTTTTCGAATCATTCTATAGCTTGGCTCACTACGAACGGTTCGTGGTGTCGCACGTTCAGCTACGACCTTCCAGGGCCGAGGAATCTGCCTCCGTTTGAAAAAAAATCCCACGATATTGTCCGTAAATTAAATTAAATTTTAATGTTATGTTCCTTTTTGCGACCATTTAGTCGCAAATACTACGGTAGTGCGATTTCTTTTTTTCAAATCATTCTATAGCTTGGCTCACTACGAACAGTTCGTGGTGTCGCACGTTCAGCTACGACCTTCCAGGGCCGAGGAATCTGCCTCCGTTTGAAAAAAAATCCCACGATATTGTCCGTAAATTAAATTAAATTTTAATGTTATGTTCCTTTTTGCGACCATTTAGTCGCAAATACTACGGTAGTGCGATTTCTTTTTTTCGAATCATTCTATAGCTTGGCTCACTACGAACGGTTCGTGGTATCGCACGTTCAGCTACGACCTTCCAGGGCCGAGGAATCTGCCTCCGTTTGAAAAAAAATCCCACGATATTGTCCGTAAATTAAATTAAATTTTAATGTTATGTTCCTTTTTGCGACCATTTAGTCGCAAATACTACGGTAGTGCGATTTCTTTTTTTCGAATCATTCTATAGCTTGGCTCACTACGAACGGTTCGTGGTGTCGCACGTTCAGCTACGACCTTCCAGGGCCGAGGAATCTGCCTCCGTTTGAAAAAAAATCCCACGATATTGTCCGTAAATTAAATTAAATTTTAATGTTATGCTAATTCGTTTTCATCAGATAATAGGTCCTTAAACCTACAGATTAGGAAGCTGATGCGACGTGACCTCCGCCGCTCCAACACCCGCGCCGTTGAGGCTGCGATTGAGCAAAATAGGGGGTCGAAAGTTTTCGCTCAGCAGCTAGGGAGGACCCATCTGATGAAACTGAAAGCCGCGGATGGCAAAATTGTCACCTCTAAGATCGAGATGCTTGATGAGGTCGAAAACTTCTATGGGCATTTGTATTCCACGAAAACGGCGAGACCAGCGGTTCCTAGCAATGACGACAAAAGAGCCCAGCTCACGCGCCATTACACCGAGGATCTTCCGGACGTTGACCAGGGCGAGATTAGGGCGGCCCTCGAGCAGCTTAAGAACAACAAAGCTCCGGGCGATGACGGAATTACTACTGAACTCCTAAAAGCAGGCGGGGCTCCGGTCCTGAAGGAGCTACAGAGTCTGTTTAATTCCGTCATCCAACAAGGCTCTACACCGGAGGCATGGAGCGGGAGTGCGGTGGTACTGTTCTTCAAAAAAGGGGATAAAACCCTTCTGAAGAACTACAGACCCATCTCACTCCTGAGTCATGTGTACAAGCTGTTCTCGAGGGTCATCACGAATCGTCTCGCCGGAAGACTCGACGAATTCCAGCCACCAGAGCAAGCTGGGTTTCGAAAAGGCTACAGCACCGTAGACCACATCCATACTGTTCGGCAGATCATACAGAAGACTGAAGAGTACAATCAGCCGCTGTGTATGGCATTCGTGGACTACGAGAAGGCCTTCGACTCTATCGAAACTTGGGCAGTTCTGGATGCTCTTCAGCGATGTCACATTGATGAGCGGTATATAGAGATGCTGAGATGCCTATACAACGCTGCTACCATGACTGTTCAGCTCCAGGACCAAAAGACGAAGCCAATCCAACTGCGCAGAGGGGTGAGACAAGGGGATGTAATATCCCCGAAATTGTTCACTAACGCGTTGGAGGACGTCTTCAAGACGCTGGACTGGACTGGACAGGGTATCAACGTTAACGGCGAGAACATCTCACATCTCCGTTTTGCCGATGACATCGTTGTAATGGCTGAGTCGCTGGAACAACTGGGCGAAATGCTGCACAGCTTAAACGGAGCCTCTCGACGTGTCGGTCTCGGCATGAATCTGGACAAGACTAAAGTCATGTTCAATATGCATGTCATGCCGAGGCCAATATTCGTCAAAGGGTCGGCACTCGAAGTTGTAACGGAATACGTCTACCTAGGGCAGGTAATTCAGCTTGGTAGACACAACTTCGAGAAAGAAGCCAACAGAAGGATCCGTCTGGGCTGGGCAGCATTTGGCAAACTTCGCCGAGTCTTCTCGTCGCCTATACCGCAAAGTTTGAAGACAAAGGTCTTCAACCAGTGCGTCCTGCCAGTCATGACTTACGGTGCCGAGACGTGGACACTGACAGTTGGGCTAGTCCACAAATTTAAAGTCGCTCAGCGAGCTATGGAGCGAGCTATGCTTGGAGTTTCTTTGAAGGATAAAATCCGTAACGAGATTATCCGGAGAAGAACCGGAGTGACTGACATAGCTTGTAGGATCAGTAAGCTGAAGTGGCAGTGGGCTGGCCATGTCTGTCGAAGGACCGATGGCCGTTGGAGCAGACGAGTCCTTGAGTGGAGACCGCGAATCGGCAAACGCAGCGTAGGGCGCCCCCCTGCCAGGTGGACCGACGACCTGAAGAACGTGGCTGGGGGGGACTGGATGCGGAAGGCAGAGGACCGAGCGTTGTGGCGCAACTTGGGAGAGGCCTATGTCCAGCAGTGGACTGCGATAGGCTGAGTTGATTGTTATGCTAAGGAAAGAAGACGCATTTTTTTGAAATATTGTGTCCAAATAGGAAAAATGGCAGGAAAAAGAAATAAATAGGTGTACAAAAAAAAATGCTAGAGTGTATATTATATATATATAACCATAGCATAAGTAAACTTAGGTATAAGAAAAATGATAATAATAAAGTACAAGGACAAATGAGATGGGAGAAAATCGAAGCAAGTTAAGATGGTAACAGGAAAGAGAGATTGTTAAAATAAGCATGTTATATTGTATAAAATTTTCTGAAGAATGTAACACAAAAAGAACAGAGTTTTGTTATAATAAAATTAGATTAAGAAATTGATGTAAACCCTAACTGCCTCGTTGGTCTAGTGGTTGCAAGCGCGACTGCTGAGCGTGGGGTCCTGGGTTCGATTCCCGGGTCGGACAAAGTGTTATTGGGTTTTTTCATTAGGAAATTCTCAGTAGCAGCCCGGAGTCTGGATTTGTGCCCGGTCAATGGCAATAGGCTCGCCCCCTATTACATGGGACTATAACATAACTGGCGAAATGTGGGTGTACTATACACCTCTGCCTACCCCTTCGGGGAAATACAGGCGTGATGTATGTATGTATGTTATGTAAACCCTAGTATTAAGATAAATAAAGAACTCAACATGGTCTCGGATAATGTCCGAGGAGAATCTTAGCTCGCAGGCTCCGCCATAGCGCGGAGAGGTAGGCGCCATAAAAAAAAAAAAAAAAAAAACCTAACCTAACCTAACCTAACCTAACCTAACCTAACCTAACCTAACCTAACCTAACCTAACCTTACCTAACTTAACCTAACCGCAAGACCTAACTTAGTCGCAAATACTACGGTAGTGCGATTTCTTTTTTTAATCATTCTATAGCTTGGCTCACTACGAACGGTTCGTGGTGTCGCACGTTCAGCTACGACCTTCCAGGGCCGAGGAATCTGCCTCCGTTTGAAAAAAAAACCCACGATATTGTCCGTAAATTAAATTAAATTTTAATGTTATGCTAAGGAAAGAAGACGCATTTTTTTGAAATATTGTGTCCAAATAGGAAAAATGGCAGGAAAAAGAAATAAATAGGTGTACAAAAAAAAATGCTAGAGTGTATATTATATATATATAACCATAGCATAAGTAAACTTAGGTATAAGAAAAATGATAATAATAAAGTACAAGGACAAATGAGATGGGAGAAAATCGAAGCAAGTTAAGATGGTAACAGGAAAGAGAGATTGTAAAAATAAGCATGTTATATTGTATAAAATTTTCTGAAGAATGTAACACAAAAAGAACAGAGTTTTGTTATAATAAAATTAGATTAAGAAAAATAAAAAATAAAAAAAAAAACCTAACCTAACCTAACCTAACCTAACCTAACCTAACCTAACCTAACCTAACCTAACCGCAAGACCTAACTTAGTCGCAAATACTACGGTAGTGCGATTTCTTTTTTTAATCATTCTATAGCTTGGCTCACTACGAACGGTTCGTGGTGTCGCACGTTCGGCTACGACCTTCCAGGGCCGAGGAATCTGCCTCCGTTTGAAAAAAAATCCCACGATATTGTCCGTAAATTAAATTAAATTTTAATGTTATGTTCCTTTTTGCGACCAGTTAGTCGCAAATACTACGGTAGTGCGATTTCTTTTTTTCGAATCATTCTATAGCTTGGCTCACTACGATCGGTTCGTGGTGTCGCACGTTCAGCTACGACCTTCCAGGGCCGAGGAATCTGCCTCCGTTTGAAAAAAAATCCCACGATATTGTCCGTAAATTAAATTAAATTTTAATGTTATGTTCCTTTTTGCGACCATTTAGTCGCAAATACTACCGTAGTGCGATTTCTTTTTTTCGAATCATTCTATAGCTTGGCTCACTACGAACGGTTCGTGGTGTCGCACGTTCAGCTACGACCTTCCAGGGCCGAGGAATCTGCCTCCGTTTGAAAAAAAATCCCACGATATTGTCCGTAAATTAAATTAAATTTTAATGTTATGTTCCTTTTTGCGACCATTTAGTCGCAAATACTACGGTAGTGCGATTTCTTTTTTTAATCATTCTATAGCTTGACTCACTACGAACGGTTCGTGGTGTCGCACGTTCAGCTACGACCTTCCAGGGCCGAGGAATCTGCCTCCGTTTGAAAAAAAATCCCACGATATTGTCCGTAAATTAAATTAAATTTTAATGTTATGTTCCTTTTTGCGACCATTTAGTCGCAAATACTACGGTAGTGCGATTTCTTTTTTTCGAATCATTCTATAGCTTGGCTCACTACGAACGGTTCGTGGTGTCGCACGTTCAGCTACGACCTTCCAGGGCCGAGGAATCTGCCTCCGTTTGAAAAAAAATCCCACGATATTGTCCGTAAATTAAATTAAATTTTAATGTTATGCTAAGGAAAGAAGACGCATTTTTTTGAAATATTGTGTCCAAATAGGAAAAATGGCAGGAAAAAGAAATAAATAGGTGTACAAAAAAAAATGCTAGAGTGTATATTATATATATATAACCATAGCATAAGTAAACTTAGGTATAAGAAAAATGATAATAATAAAGTACAAGGACAAATGAGATGGGAGAAAATCGAAGCAAGTTAAGATGGTAACAGGAAAGAGAGATTGTTAAAATAAGCATGTTATATTGTATAAAATTTTCTGAAGAATGTAACACAAAAAGAACAGAGTTTTGTTATAATAAAATTAGATTAAGAAATTGATGTAAACCCTAACTGCCTCGTTGGTCTAGTGGTTGCAAGCGCGACTGCTGAGCGTGGGGTCCTGGGTTCGATTCCCGGGTCGGACAAAGTGTTATTGGGTTTTTTCATTAGGAAATTCTCAGTAGCAGCCCGGAGTCTGGATTTGTGCCCGGTCAATGGCAATAGGCTCGCCCCCTATTACATGGGACTATAACATAACTGGCGAAATGTGGGTGTACTATACACCTCTGCCTACCCCTTCGGGGAAATACAGGCGTGATGTATGTATGTATGTTATGTAAACCCTAGTATTAAGATAAATAAAGAACTCAACATGGTCTCGGATAATGTCCGAGGAGAATCTTAGCTCGCAGGCTCCGCCATAGCGCGGAGAGGTAGGCGCCATAAAAAAAAAAAAAAAAAAAAACCTAACCTAACCTAACCTAACCTAACCTAACCTAACCTAACCTAACCTAACCTAACCTAACCTTACCTAACTTAACCTAACCGCAAGACCTAACTTAGTCGCAAATACTACGGTAGTGCGATTTCTTTTTTTAATCATTCTATAGCTTGGCTCACTACGAACGGTTCGTGGTGTCGCACGTTCAGCTACGACCTTCCAGGGCCGAGGAATCTGCCTCCGTTTGAAAAAAAAACCCACGATATTGTCCGTAAATTAAATTAAATTTTAATGTTATGCTAAGGAAAGAAGACGCATTTTTTTGAAATATTGTGTCCAAATAGGAAAAATGGCAGGAAAAAGAAATAAATAGGTGTACAAAAAAAAATGCTAGAGTGTATATTATATATATATAACCATAGCATAAGTAAACTTAGGTATAAGAAAAATGATAATAATAAAGTACAAGGACAAATGAGATGGGAGAAAATCGAAGCAAGTTAAGATGGTAACAGGAAAGAGAGATTGTAAAAATAAGCATGTTATATTGTATAAAATTTTCTGAAGAATGTAACACAAAAAGAACAGAGTTTTGTTATAATAAAATTAGATTAAGAAAAATAAAAAATAAAAAAAAAAACCTAACCTAACCTAACCTAACCTAACCTAACCTAACCTAACCTAACCTAACCTAACCGCAAGACCTAACTTAGTCGCAAATACTACGGTAGTGCGATTTCTTTTTTTAATCATTCTATAGCTTGGCTCACTACGAACGGTTCGTGGTGTCGCACGTTCGGCTACGACCTTCCAGGGCCGAGGAATCTGCCTCCGTTTGAAAAAAAATCCCACGATATTGTCCGTAAATTAAATTAAATTTTAATGTTATGTTCCTTTTTGCGACCAGTTAGTCGCAAATACTACGGTAGTGCGATTTCTTTTTTTCGAATCATTCTATAGCTTGGCTCACTACGATCGGTTCGTGGTGTCGCACGTTCAGCTACGACCTTCCAGGGCCGAGGAATCTGCCTCCGTTTGAAAAAAAATCCCACGATATTGTCCGTAAATTAAATTAAATTTTAATGTTATGTTCCTTTTTGCGACCATTTAGTCGCAAATACTACCGTAGTGCGATTTCTTTTTTTCGAATCATTCTATAGCTTGGCTCACTACGAACGGTTCGTGGTGTCGCACGTTCAGCTACGACCTTCCAGGGCCGAGGAATCTGCCTCCGTTTGAAAAAAAATCCCACGATATTGTCCGTAAATTAAATTAAATTTTAATGTTATGTTCCTTTTTGCGACCATTTAGTCGCAAATACTACGGTAGTGCGATTTCTTTTTTTAATCATTCTATAGCTTGACTCACTACGAACGGTTCGTGGTGTCGCACGTTCAGCTACGACCTTCCAGGGCCGAGGAATCTGCCTCCGTTTGAAAAAAAATCCCACGATATTGTCCGTAAATTAAATTAAATTTTAATGTTATGTTCCTTTTTGCGACCATTTAGTCGCAAATACTACGGTAGTGCGATTTCTTTTTTTCGAATCATTCTATAGCTTGGCTCACTACGAACGGTTCGTGGTGTCGCACGTTCAGCTACGACCTTCCAGGGCCGAGGAATCTGCCTCCGTTTGAAAAAAAATCCCACGATATTGTCCGTAAATTAAATTAAATTTTAATGTTATGCTAAGGAAAGAAGACGCATTTTTTTGAAATATTGTGTCCAAATAGGAAAAATGGCAGGAAAAAGAAATAAATAGGTGTACAAAAAAAAATGCTAGAGTGTATATTATATATATATAACCATAGCATAAGTAAACTTAGGTATAAGAAAAATGATAATAATAAAGTACAAGGACAAATGAGATGGGAGAAAATCGAAGCAAGTTAAGATGGTAACAGGAAAGAGAGATTGTAAAAATAAGCATGTTATATTGTATAAAATTTTCTGAAGAATGTAACACAAAAAGAACAGAGTTTTGTTATAATAAAATTAGATTAAGAAATTGATGTAAACCCTAGTATTAAGATTAATAAAGAACTCAACATGGTCTCGGATAATGTCCGAGGAGAATCTTAGCTCGCAGGCTCCGCCATAGCGCGGAGAGGTAGGCGCCATAAAAAAAAAAAAAAAAAAAACCTAACCTAACCTAACCTAACCTAACCTAACCTAACCTAACCTAACCGCAAGACTTAACTTAGTCGCAAATACTACGGTAGTGCGATTTCTTTTTTTAATCATTCTATAGCTTGGCTCACTACGAACGGTTCGTGGTGTCGCACGTTCAGCTACGACCTTCCAGGGCCGAGGAATCTGCCTCCGTTTGAAAAAAAAACCCACGATATTGTCCGTAAATTAAATTAAATTTTAATGTTATGTTCCTTTTTGCGACCATTTAGTCGCAAATACTACCGTAGTGCGATTTCTTTTTTTCGAATCATTCTATAGCTTGGCTCACTACGAACGGTTCGTGGTGTCGCACGTTCAGCTACGACCTTCCAGGGCCGAGGAATCTGCCTCCGTTTGAAAAAAAAACCCACGATATTGTCCGTAAATTAAATTAAATTTTAATGTTATGTTCCTTTTTGCGACCATTTAGTCGCAAATACTACGGTAGTGCGATTTCTTTTTTTCAAATCATTCTATAGCTTGGCTCACTACGAACGGTTCGTGGTGTCGCACGTTCAGCTACAACCTTCCAGGGCCGAGGAATCTGCCTCCGTTTGAAAAAAAATCCCACGATATTGTCCGTAATTTAAATTTTAATGTTATGTTCCTTTTTGCGACCATTTAATCGCAAATACTACGGTAGTGCGATTTCTTTTTTTAATCATTCTATAGCTTGGCTCACTACGAACGGTTCGTGGTGTCGCACGTTCAGCTACGACCTTCCAGGGCCGAGGAATCTGCCTCCGTTTGAAAAAAAATCCCACGATATTGTCCGTAAATTAAATTAAATTTTAATGTTATGTTCCTTTTTGCGACCATTTAGTCGCAAATACTACGGTAGTGCGATTTCTTTTTTTCGAATCATTCTATAGCTTGGCTCACTACGAACGGTTCGTGGTGTCGCACGTTCAGCTACGACCTTCCAGGGCCGAGGAATCTGCCTCCGTTTGAAAAAAAATCCCACGATATTGTCCGTAAATTAAATTAAATTTTAATGTTATGCTAAGGAAAGAAGACGCATTTTTTTGAAATATTGTGTCCAAATAGGAAAAATGGCAGGAAAAAGAAATAAATAGGTGTACAAAAAAAAATGCTAGAGTGTATATTATATATATATAACCATAGCATAAGTAAACTTAGGTATAAGAAAAATGATAATAATAAAGTACAAGGACAAATGAGATGGGAGAAAATCGAAGCAAGTTAAGATGGTAACAGGAAAGAGAGATTGTAAAAATAAGCATGTTATATTGTATAAAATTTTCTGAAGAATGTAACACAAAAAGAACAGAGTTTTGTTATAATAAAATTAGATTAAGAAATTGATGTAAACCCTAGTATTAAGATTAATAAAGAACTCAACATGGTCTCGGATAATGTCCGAGGAGAATCTTAGCTCGCAGGCTCCGCCATAGCGCGGAGAGGTAGGCGCCATAAAAAAAAAAAAAAAAAAAACCTAACCTAACCTAACCTAACCTAACCTAACCTAACCTAACCGCAAGACCTGGAGAATTTGAGTGGGATCATTGACGATAAACTAAGTAGGAATAAATTTTTGAAATACAGTGTCAAGATAGCTACAAGGGTGATAAACAGAAATAAATAGATATTAAGCTAAGTACTGATATTATAAGAATATTATGACAGTAGCTAAAATCACGATGATAATGTCAAATATAAGCCACTTGTAGTAGAATAAGATGTTTTTAATATTGTTGCTAAGTAATTATTGTCATGTTGTAACTGAATTTATTGTTAACTTTAAGTATTGTTAGTTTTAAGTATTTTAATTATATTGGATATTGACATGGGAACTATGATAATAATTATATATAGGGAAAAATGTAACAATTATACACTGTAAATACCTAATACCGCAAATAAAGGCTCGGATCATGTCCGAGGAAAACCTAGCTCGCAGACTCCGCCAAAGCGCGGAGAGGTAGGCGCCATAAAAAAAATAAATAAAAAAAAAAACCGCAAGACCTAACTTAGTCGCAAATACTACGGTAGTGCGATTTCTTTTTTTAATCATTCTATAGCTTGGCTCACTACGAACGGTTTGTGGTGTCGCACGTTCAGCTACGACCTTCCAGGGCCGAGGAATCTGCCTCCGTTTGAAAAAAAAACCCACGATATTGTCCGTAAATTAAATTAAATTTTAATGTTATGTTCCTTTTTGCGACCATTTAGTCGCAAATACTACCGTAGTGCGATTTCTTTTTTTCGAATCATTCTATAGCTTGGCTCACTACAAACGGTTCGTGGTGTCGCACGTTCAGCTACGACCTTCCAGGGCCGAGGAATCTGCCTCCGTTTGAAAAAAAATCCCACGATATTGTCCGTAAATTAAATTAAATTTTAATGTTATGTTCCTTTTTGCGACCATTTAGTTGCAAATACTACGGTAGTGCGATTTCTTTTTTTCAAATCATTCTATAGCTTGGCTCACTACGAACGGTTCGTGGTGTCGCACGTTCAGCTACGACCTTCCAGGGCCGAGGAATCTGCCTCCGTTTGAAAAAAAATCCCACGATATTGTCCGTAAATTAAATTAAATTTTAATGTTATGTTCCTTTTTGTGACCATTTAGTTGCAAATACTACGGTAGTGCGATTTCTTTTTTTCAAATCATTCTATAGCTTGGCTCACTACGAACGGTTCGTGGTGTCGCACGTTCAGCTACGACCTTCCAGGGCCGAGGAATCTGCCTCCGTTTGAAAAAAAATCCCACGATATTGTCCGTAAATTAAATTAAATTTTAATGTTATGTTCCTTTTTGCGACCATTTAGTCGCAAATACTACGGTAGTGCGATTTCTTTTTTTCGAATCATTCTATAGCTTGGCTCACTACGAACGGTTCGTGGTGTCGCACGTTCAGCTACGACCTTCCAGGGCCGAGGAATCTGCCTCCGTTTGAAAAAAAATCCCACGATATTGTCCGTAAATTAAATTAAATTTTAATGTTATGCTAAGGAAAGAAGACGCATTTTTTTGAAATATTGTGTCCAAATAGGAAAAATGGCAGGAAAAAGAAATAAATAGGTGTACAAAAAAAAATGCTAGAGTGTATATTATATAAATATAACCATAGCATAAGTAAACTTAGGTATAAGAAAAATGATAATAATAAAGTACAAGGACAAATGAGATGGGAGAAAATCGAAGCAAGTTAAGATGGTAACAGGAAAGAGAGATTGTAAAAATAAGCATGTTATATTGTATAAAATTTTCTGAAGAATGTAACACAAAAAGAACAGAGTTTTGTTATAATAAAATTAGATTAAGAAATTGATGTAAACCCTAGTATTAAGATTAATAAAGAACTCAACATGGCCTCGGATAATGTCCGAGGAGAATCTTAGCTCGCAGGCTCCGCCATAGCGCGGAGAGGTAGGCGCCATAAAAAAAAAAAAAATAAAAAAAAAAAAACCTAACCTTACCTAACCTAACCTAACCTAACCTAACCTAACCTAACCTAACCTAACCTAACCTAACCTAACCGCAAGACCTAACTTAGTCGCAAATACAACGGTAGTGCGATTTCTTTTTTTAATCATTCTATAGCTTGGCTCACTACGAACGGTTCGTGGTGTCGCACGTTCAGCTACGACCTTCCAGGGCCGAGGAATCTGCCTCCGTTTGAAAAAAAATCCCACGATATTGTCCGTAAATTAAATTAAATTTTAATGTTATGTTCCTTTTTGCGACCATTTAGTCGCAAATACTACCGTAGTGCGATTTCTTTTTTTCGAATCATTCTATAGCTTGGCTCACTACGAACGGTTCGTGGTGTCGCACGTTCAGCTACGACCTTCCAGGGCCGAGGAATCTGCCTCCGTTTGAAAAAAAATCCCACGATATTGTCCGTAAATTAAATTAAATTTTAATGTTATGTTCCTTTTTGCGACCATTTAGTCGCAAATACTACGGTAGTGCGATTTCTTTTTTTCGAATCATTCTATAGCTTGGCTCACTACGAACGGTTCGTGGTGTCGCACGTTCAGCTACGACCTTCCAGGGCCGAGGAATCTGCCTCCGTTTGAAAAAAAATCCCACGATATTGTCCGTAAATTAAATTAAATTTTAATGTTATGTTCCTTTTTGCGACCATTTAGTCGCAAATACTACGGTAGTGCGATTTCTTTTTTTCGAATCATTCTATAGCTTGGCTCACTACGAACGGTTCGTGGTGTCGCACGTTCAGCTACGACCTTCCAGGGCCGAGGAATCTGCCTCCGTTTGAAAAAAAAACCCACGATATTGTCCGTAAATTAAATTAAATTTTAATGTTATGCTAAGGAAAGAAGACGCATTTTTTTGAAATATTGTGTCCAAATAGGAAAAATGGCAGGAAAAAGAAATAAATAGGTGTACAAAAAAAAATGCTAGAGTGTATATTATATATATATAACCATAGCATAAGTAAACTTAGGTATAAGAAAAATGATAATAATAAAGTACAAGGACAAATGAGATGGGAGAAAATCGAAGCAAGTTAAGATGGTAACAGGAAAGAGAGATTGTAAAAATAAGCATGTTATATTGTATAAAATTTTCTGAAGAATGTAACACAAAAAGAACAGAGTTTTGTTATAATAAAATTAGATTAAGAAATTGATGTAAACCCTAGTATTAAGATTAATAAAGAACTCAACATGGTCTCGGATAATGTCCGAGGAGAATCTTAGCTCGCAGGCTCCGCCATAGCGCGGAGAGGTAGGCGCCATAAAAAAAAAAAAAAAAAAAACCTAACCTAACCTTTTTTTTTTTTTTTTTTTTTTTTTTTTTTTTCTTCCCCGTGGGGAAATCCTCATGGACGCACTCCGCCCGGGGTAGGCGGAGCCAGTGTCGGACTCTTACCGACTAAAACCACCACGGTGTTCCTTCAACTACCTTAGCCGGGGGCGTGGGAACCCGTGAGTATTCACACAACCACCCCCGACAGGTCCTGGCCCGCCACAAGCAGGCAAGCCCCTTCTCCCCGTGCGGCCTAAGGTCGGCCGCACCCTCCTAGGTGGCGCACACGGAACACTGCACGCCACTTCACCTCATGGGCCTTTACCAGCTGCGCCAACTACGCCGGCTGTGCCAGCTACGCCAGCTGCTGGTCGGGCAGCAGACTACCCCGAGTCTGCTGCTCGCAGGCCCTACCTCCCGTAATTTTTTATAGAGGTTTTCTTCCTCGCGGTCCGGGCGGTGAAGCCAAGACCCTCGGTCCCAAGAGGCGCGAGAACACTACTCAGCGGGCACTCCTGGGGTTACGAGATCGACGGGGGCAGGGAAAGACAGTCCTTCCGCTGCCTGCCCAGTGGCAGGGTGAGTGCACACCGGGCCCGCCCCTGCTCCTCCACTGTGCCCTCTGCTGATATCAGAGGGACACGTGGAGCAACTCCCCACTGGCCCACAACGGGCCCCTCCCGCGCCAGAATATTCGCCACAGGCAATAAAATCCCCCGAAGGTTAATCCCTCGACAGGATTCCATTGCCTGTGCCCAGGATGCACCGGCCAAACAACTGCCGATCCCTCTAGACATGTCCAGAAGGACAAGCAGCCGTCGGGCACACGTGGAGGTTTTCCGGCCAGCACCCCAACCTAACCTAACCTAACCTAACCTAACCTAACCTAACCTAACCTAACCTAACCTAACCTAACCTAACCTAACCTAACCTAACCTAACCGCAAGACTTAACTTAGTCGCAAATACTACGGTAGTGCGATTTCTTTTTTTAATCATTCTATAGCTTGGCTCACTACGAACGGTTCGTGGTGTCGCACGTTCAGCTACGACCTTCCAGGGCCGAGGAATCTGCCTCCGTTTGAAAAAAAAACCCACGATATTGTCCGTAAATTAAATTAAATTTTAATGTTATGTTCCTTTTTGCGACCATTTAGTCGCAAATACTACCGTAGTGCGATTTCTTTTTTTCGAATCATTCTATAGCTTGGCTCACTACGAACGGTTCGTGGTGTCGCACGTTCAGCTACGACCTTCCAGGGCCGAGGAATCTGCCTCCGTTTGAAAAAAAAACCCACGATATTGTCCGTAAATTAAATTAAATTTTAATGTTATGTTCCTTTTTGCGACCATTTAGTCGCAAATACTACGGTAGTGCGATTTCTTTTTTTCAAATCATTCTATAGCTTGGCTCACTACGAACGGTTCGTGGTGTCGCACGTTCAGCTACAACCTTCCAGGGCCGAGGAATCTGCCTCCGTTTGAAAAAAAATCCCACGATATTGTCCGTAAATTAAATTTTAATGTTATGTTCCTTTTTGCGACCATTTAATCGCAAATACTACGGTAGTGCGATTTCTTTTTTTAATCATTCTATAGCTTGGCTCACTACAAACGGTTCGTGGTGTCGCACGTTCAGCTACGACCTTCCAGGGCCGAGGAATCTGCCTCCGTTTGAAAAAAAATCCCACGATATTGTCCGTAAATTAAATTAAATTTTAATGTTATGTTCCTTTTTGCGACCATTTAGTCGCAAATACTACGGTAGTGCGATTTCTTTTTTTCGAATCATTCTATAGCTTGGCTCACTACGAACGGTTCGTGGTGTCGCACGTTCAGCTACGACCTTCCAGGGCCGAGGAATCTGCCTCCGTTTGAAAAAAAATCCCACGATATTGTCCGTAAATTAAATTAAATTTTAATGTTATGCTAAGGAAAGAAGACGCATTTTTTTGAAATATTGTGTCCAAATAGGAAAAATGGCAGGAAAAAGAAATAAATAGGTGTACAAAAAAAAATGCTAGAGTGTATATTATATATATATAACCATAGCATAAGTAAACTTAGGTATAAGAAAAATGATAATAATAAAGTACAAGGACAAATGAGATGGGAGAAAATCGAAGCAAGTTAAGATGGTAACAGGAAAGAGAGATTGTAAAAATAAGCATGTTATATTGTATAAAATTTTCTGAAGAATGTAACACAAAAAGAACAGAGTTTTGTTATAATAAAATTAGATTAAGAAATTGATGTAAACCCTAGTATTAAGATTAATAAAGAACTCAACATGGTCTCGGATAATGTCCGAGGAGAATCTTATCTCGCAGGCTCCGCCATAGCGCGGAGAGGTAGGCGACATAAAAAAAAAAAAAAAAAAAAAAAAAAAAAACCTAACCTAACCTAACCTAACCTAACCTAACCTAACCTAACCTAACCGCAAGACCTGGAGAATTTGAGTGGGATCATTGACGATAAACTAAGTAGGAATAAATTTTTGAAATACAGTGTCAAGATAGCTACAAGGGTGATAAACAGAAATAAATAGATATTAAGCTAAGTACTGATATTATAAGAATATTATGACAGTAGCTAAAATCACGATGATAATGTCAAATATAAGCCACTTGTAGTAGAATAAGATGTTTTTAATATTGTTGCTAAGTAATTATTGTCATGTTGTAACTGAATTTATTGTTAACTAGTTTTAAGTATTTTAATTATATTGGATATTGACATGGGAACTATGATAATAATTATATATAGGGAAAAATGTAACAATTATACACTGTAAATACCTAATACCGCAAATAAAGGCTCGGATCATGTCCGAGGAAAACCTAGCTCGCAGACTCCGCCAAAGCGCGGAGAGGTAGGCGCCATAAAAAAATAAAAAAAAAAAAAAAACCGCAAGACCTAACTTAGTCGCAAATACTACGGTAGTGCGATTTCTTTTTTTAATCATTCTATAGCTTGGCTCACTACGAACGGTTTGTGGTGTCGCACGTTCAGCTACGACCTTCCAGGGCCGAGGAATCTGCCTCCGTTTGAAAAAAAACCCACGATATTGTCCGTAAATTAAATTAAATTTTAATGTTATGTTCCTTTTTGCGACCATTTAGTTGCAAATACTACCGTAGTGCGATTTCTTTTTTTCGAATCATTCTATAGCTTGGCTCACTACGAACGGTTCGTGGTGTCGCACGTTCAGCTACGACCTTCCAGGGCCGAGGAATCTGCCTCCGTTTGAAAAAAAATCCCACGATATTGTCCGTAAATTAAATTAAATTTTAATGTTATGTTCCTTTTTGCGACCATTTAGTTGCAAATACTACGGTAGTGCGATTTCTTTTTTTCAAATCATTCTATAGCTTGGCTCACTACGAACGGTTCGTGGTGTCGCACGTTCAGCTATGACCTTCCAGGGCCGAGGAATCTGCCTCCGTTTGAAAAAAAATCCCACGATATTGTCCGTAAATTAAATTAAATTTTAATGTTATGCTAAGGAAAGAAGACGCATTTTTTTGAAATATTGTGTCCAAATAGGAAAAATGGCAGGAAAAAGAAATAAATAGGTGTACAAAAAAAAATGCTAGAGTGTATATTATATATATATAACCATAGCATAAGTAAACTTAGGTATAAGAAAAATGATAATAATAAAGTACAAGGACAAATGAGATGGGAGAAAATCGAAGCAAGTTAAGATGGTAACAGGAAAGAGAGATTGTAAAAATAAGCATGTTATATTGTATAAAATTTTCTGAAGAATGTAACACAAAAAGAACAGAGTTTTGTTATAATAAAATTAGATTAAGAAATTGATGTAAACCCTAGTATTAAGATTAATAAAGAACTCAACATGGCCTCGGATAATGTCCGAGGAGAATCTTAGCTCGCAGGCTCCGCCATAGCGCGGAGAGGTAGGCGCCATAAAAAAATAAAAAATAAAAAAAAAATAACCTAACCTAACCTAACCTAACCTAACCTAACCTAACCTAACCTAACCTAAACTAACCGCAAGACCTAACTTAGTCGCAAATACAACGGTAGTGCGATTTCTTTTTTTAATCATTCTATAGCTTGGCTCACTACGAACGGTTCGTGGTGTCGCACGTTCAGCTACGACCTTCCAGGGCCGAGGAATCTGCCTCCGTTTGAAAAAAAATCCCACGATATTGTCCGTAAATTAAATTAAATTTTAATGTTATGTTCCTTTTTGCGACCATTTAGTCGCAAATACTACCGTAGTGCGATTTCTTTTTTTCGAATCATTCTATAGCTTGGCTCACTACGAACGGTTCGTGGTGTCGCACGTTCAGCTACGACCTTCCAGGGCCGAGGAATCTGCCTCCGTTTGAAAAAAAATCCCACGATATTGTCCGTAAATTAAATTAAATTTTAATGTTATGTTCCTTTTTGCGACCATTTAGTCGCAAATACTACGGTAGTGCGATTTCTTTTTTTCAAATCATTCTATAGCTTGGCTCACTACGAACAGTTCGTGGTGTCGCACGTTCAGCTACGACCTTCCAGGGCCGAGGAATCTGCCTCCGTTTGAAAAAAAATCCCACGATATTGTCCGTAAATTAAATTAAATTTTAATGTTATGTTCCTTTTTGCGACCATTTAGTTGCAAATACTACGGTAGTGCGATATCTTTTTTTCAAATCATTCTATAGCTTGGCTCACTACGAACGGTTCGTGGTGTCGCACGTTCAGCTACGACCTTCCAGGGCCGAGGAATCTGCCTCCGTTTGAAAAAAAATCCCACGATATTGTCCGTAAATTAAATTAAATTTTAATGTTATGTTCCTTTTTGCGACCATTTAGTCGCAAATACTACCGTAGTTCGATTTCTTTTTTTCGAATCATTCTATAGCTTGGCTCACTACGAACGGTTCGTGGTGTCGCACGTTCAGCTACGACCTTCCAGGGCCGAGGAATCTGCCTCCGTTTGAAAAAAAATCCCACGATATTGTCCGTAAATTAAATTAAATTTTAATGTTATGTTCCTTTTTGCGACCATTTAGTTGCAAATACTACGGTAGTGCGATTTCTTTTTTTCAAATCATTCTATAGCTTGGCTCACTACAAACGGTTCGTGGTGTCGCACGTTCAGCTACGACCTTCCAGGGCCGAGGAATCTGCCTCCGTTTGAAAAAAAATCCCACGATATTGTCCGTAAATTAAATTAAATTTTAATGTTATGTTCCTTTTTGCGACCATTTAGTCGCAAATACTACGGTAGTGCGATTTCTTTTTTTAATCATTCTATAGCTTGGCTCACTACGAACGGTTCGTGGTGTCGCACGTTCAGCTACGACCTTCCAGGGCCGAGGAATCTGCCTCCGTTTGAAAAAAAATCCCACGATATTGTCCGTAAATTAAATTAAATTTTAATGTTATGTTCCTTTTTGCGACCATTTAGTCGCAAATACTACGGTAGTGCGATTTCTTTTTTTCGAATCATTCTATAGCTTGGCTCACTACGAACGGTTCGTGGTGTCGCACGTTCAGCTACGACCTTCCAGGGCCGAGGAATCTGCCTCCGTTTGAAAAAAAATCCCACGATATTGTCCGTAAATTAAATTAAATTTTAATGTTATGCTAAGGAAAGAAGACGCATTTTTTTGAAATATTGTGTCCAAATAGGAAAAATGACAGGAAAAAGAAATAAATAGGTGTACAAAAAAAAATGCTAGAGTGTATATTATATATATATAACCATAGCATAAGTAAACTTAGGTATAAGAAAAATGATAATAATAAAGTACAAGGACAAATGAGATGGGAGAAAATCGAACCAAGTTAAGATGGTAACAGGAAAGAGAGATTGTAAAAATAAGCATGTTATATTGTATAAAATTTTCTGAAGAATGTAACACAAAAAGAACAGAGTTTTGTTATAATAAAATTAGATTAAGAAATTGATGTAAACCCTAGTATTAAGATTAATAAAGAACTCAACATGGTCTCGGATAATGTCCGAGGAGAATCTTAGCTCGCAGGCTCCGCCATAGCGCGGAGAGGTAGGCGCCATAAAAAAAAAAAAAAAAAAAACCTAACCTAACCTAACCTAACCTAACCTAACCTAACCTAACCTAACCTAACCTAACCTAACCTAACCTAACCTAACCTAACCTAACCGCAAGACTTAACTTAGTCGCAAATACTACGGTAGTGCGATTTCTTTTTTTAATCATTCTATAGCTTGGCTCACTACGAACGGTTCGTGGTGTCGCACGTTCAGCTACGACCTTCCAGGGCCGAGGAATCTGCCTCCGTTTGAAAAAAAAACCCACGATATTGTCCGTAAATTAAATTAAATTTTAATGTTATGTTCCTTTTTGCGACCATTTAGTCGCAAATACTACCGTAGTGCGATTTCTTTTTTTCGAATCATTCTATAGCTTGGCTCACTACGAACGGTTCGTGGTGTCGCACGTTCAGCTACGACCTTCCAGGGCCGAGGAATCTGCCTCCGTTTGAAAAAAAATCCCACGATATTGTCCGTAAATTAAATTAAATTTTAATGTTATGTTCCTTTTTGCGACCATTTAGTCGCAAATACTACCGTAGTGCGATTTCTTTTTTTCGAATCATTCTATAGCTTGGCTCACTACGAACGGTTCGTGGTGTCGCACGTTCAGCTACGACCTTCCAGGGCCGAGGAATCTGCCTCCGTTTGAAAAAAAATCCCACGATATTGTCCGTAAATTAAATTAAATTTTAATGTTATGTTCCTTTTTGCGACCATTTAGTCGCAAATACTACGGTAGTGCGATTTCTTTTTTTCAAATCATTCTATAGCTTGGCTCACTACGAACAGTTCGTGGTGTCGCACGTTCAGCTACGACCTTCCAGGGCCGAGGAATCTGCCTCCGTTTGAAAAAAAATCCCACGATATTGTCCGTAAATTAAATTAAATTTTAATGTTATGTTCCTTTTTGCGACCATTTAGTTGCAAATACTACGGTAGTGCGATATCTTTTTTTCAAATCATTCTATAGCTTGGCTCACTACGAACGGTTCGTGGTGTCGCACGTTCAGCTACGACCTTCCAGGGCCGAGGAATCTGCCTCCGTTTGAAAAAAAATCCCACGATATTGTCCGTAAATTAAATTAAATTTTAATGTTATGTTCCTTTTTGCGACCATTTAGTCGCAAGTACTACGGTAGTGCGATTTCTTTTTTTCGAATCATTCTATAGCTTGGCTCACTACGAACGGTTCGTGGTGTCGCACGTTCAGCTAAGACCTTCCAGGGCCGAGGAATCTGCCTCCGTTTGAAAAAAAATCCCACGATATTGTCCGTAAATTAAATTAAATTTTAATGTTATGTCCCTTTTTGCGACCATTTAGTCGCAAATACTACGGTAGTGCGATTTCTTTTTTTCGAATCATTCTACAGCTTGGCTCACTACAAACGGTTCGTGGTGTCGCACGTTCAGCTACGACCTTCCAGGGCCGAGGAATCTGCCTCCGTTTGAAAAAAAATCCCACGATATTGTCCGTAAATTAAATTAAATTTTAATGTTATGTTCCTTTTTGCGACCATTTAGTCGCAAATACTACCGTAGTTCGATTTCTTTTTTTCGAATCATTCTATAGCTTGGCTCACTACGAACGGTTCGTGGTGTCGCACGTTCAGCTACGACCTTCCAGGGCCGAGGAATCTGCCTCCGTTTGAAAAAAAATCCCACGATATTGTCCGTAAATTAAATTAAATTTTAATGTTATGTTCCTTTTTGCGACCATTTAGTCGCAAATACTACGGTAGTGCGATTTCTTTTTTTCGAATCATTCTATAGCTTGGCTCACTACGAACGGTTCGTGGTGTCGCACGTTCAGCTAAGACCTTCCAGGGCCGAGGAATCTGCCTCCGTTTGAAAAAAAATCCCACGATATTGTCCGTAAATTAAATTAAATTTTAATGTTATGTCCCTTTTTGCGACC
This sequence comes from Asteroscopus sphinx, assembly GCA_949699075.1. NCBI lineage: Eukaryota > Metazoa > Arthropoda > Insecta > Lepidoptera > Noctuidae > Asteroscopus > Asteroscopus sphinx. Next base: position 169,571 of record CATIWT010000008.1, on the reverse strand, counting down.
ATTTAGTCGCAAATACTACGGTAGTGCGATTTCTTTTTTTCGAATCATTCTATAGCTTGGCTCACTACAAACGGTTCGTGGTGTCGCACGTTCAGCTACGACCTTCCAGGGCCGAGGAATCTGCCTCCGTTTGAAAAAAAATCCCACGATATTGTCCGTAAATTAAATTAAATTTTAATGTTATGTTCCTTTTTGCGACCATTTAGTCGCAAATACTACCGTAGTTCGATTTCTTTTTTTCGAATCATTCTATAGCTTGGCTCACTACGAACGGTTCGTGGTGTCGCACGTTCAGCTACGACCTTCCAGGGCCGAGGAATCTGCCTCCGTTTGAAAAAAAATCCCACGATATTGTCCGTAAATTAAATTAAATTTTAATGTTATGTTCCTTTTTGCGACCATTTAGTTGCAAATACTACGGTAGTGCGATTTCTTTTTTTCAAATCATTCTATAGCTTGGCTCACTACAAACGGTTCGTGGTGTCGCACGTTCAGCTACGACCTTCCAGGGCCGAGGAATCTGCCTCCGTTTGAAAAAAAATCCCACGATATTGTCCGTAAATTAAATTAAATTTTAATGTTATGTTCCTTTTTGCGACCATTTAGTCGCAAATACTACGGTAGTGCGATTTCTTTTTTTAATCATTCTATAGCTTGGCTCACTACGAACGGTTCGTGGTGTCGCACGTTCAGCTACGACCTTCCAGGGCCGAGGAATCTGCCTCCGTTTGAAAAAAAATCCCACGATATTGTCCGTAAATTAAATTAAATTTTAATGTTATGTTCCTTTTTGCGACCATTTAGTCGCAAATACTACGGTAGTGCGATTTCTTTTTTTCGAATCATTCTATAGCTTGGCTCACTACGAACGGTTCGTGGTGTCGCACGTTCAGCTACGACCTTCCAGGGCCGAGGAATCTGCCTCCGTTTGAAAAAAAATCCCACGATATTGTCCGTAAATTAAATTAAATTTTAATGTTATGCTAAGGAAAGAAGACGCATTTTTTTGAAATATTGTGTCCAAATAGGAAAAATGACAGGAAAAAGAAATAAATAGGTGTACAAAAAAAAATGCTAGAGTGTATATTATATATATATAACCATAGCATAAGTAAACTTAGGTATAAGAAAAATGATAATAATAAAGTACAAGGACAAATGAGATGGGAGAAAATCGAAGCAAGTTAAGATGGTAACAGGAAAGAGAGATTGTAAAAATAAGCATGTTATATTGTATAAAATTTTCTGAAGAATGTAACACAAAAAGAACAGAGTTTTGTTATAATAAAATTAGATTAAGAAATTGATGTAAACCCTAGTATTAAGATTAATAAAGAACTCAACATGGTCTCGGATAATGTCCGAGGAGAATCTTAGCTCGCAGGCTCCGCCATAGCGCGGAGAGGTAGGCGCCATAAAAAAAAAAAAAAAAAAACCTAACCTAACCTAACCTAACCTAACCTAACCTAACCTAACCTAACCTAACCTAACCTAACCTAACCTAACCGCAAGACTTAACTTAGTCGCAAATACTACGGTAGTGCGATTTCTTTTTTTAATCATTCTATAGCTTGGCTCACTACGAACGGTTCGTGGTGTCGCACGTTCAGCTACGACCTTCCAGGGCCGAGGAATCTGTCTCCGTTTGAAAAAAAAACCCACGATATTGTCCGTAAATTAAATTAAATTTTAATGTTATGTTCCTTTTTGCGACCATTTAGTCGCAAATACTACCGTAGTGCGATTTCTTTTTTTCGAATCATTCTATAGCTTGGCTCACTACGAACGGTTCGTGGTGTCGCACGTTCAGCTACGACCTTCCAGGGCCGAGGAATCTGCCTCCGTTTGAAAAAAAAACCCACGATATTGTCCGTAAATTAAATTAAATTTTAATGTTATGTTCCTTTTTGCGACCATTTAGTCGCAAATACTACGGTAGTGCGATTTCTTTTTTTCAAATCATTCTATAGCTTGGCTTACTACGAACGGTTCGTGGTGTCGCACGTTCAGCTACAACCTTCCAGGGCCGAGGAATCTGCCTCCGTTTGAAAAAAAATCCCACGATATTGTCCGTAAATTAAATTTTAATGTTATGTTCCTTTTTGCGACCATTTAATCGCAAATACTACGGTAGTGCGATTTCTTTTTTTAATCATTCTATAGCTTGGCTCACTACAAACGGTTCGTGGTGTCGCACGTTCAGCTACGACCTTCCAGGGCCGAGGAATCTGCCTCCGTTTGAAAAAAAATCCCACGATATTGTCCGTAAATTAAATTAAATTTTAATGTTATGTTCCTTTTTGCGACCATTTAGTCGCAAATACTACGGTAGTGCGATTTCTTTTTTTCGAATCATTCTATAGCTTGGCTCACTACGAACGGTTCGTGGTGTCGCACGTTCAGCTACGACCTTCCAGGGCCGAGGAATCTGCCTCCGTTTGAAAAAAAATCCCACGATATTGTCCGTAAATTAAATTAAATTTTAATGTTATGCTAAGGAAAGAAGACGCATTTTTTTGAAATATTGTGTCCAAATAGGAAAAATGGCAGGAAAAAGAAATAAATAGGTGTACAAAAAAAAATGCTAGAGTGTATATTATATATATATAACCATAGCATAAGTAAACTTAGGTATAAGAAAAATGATAATAATAAAGTACAAGGACAAATGAGATGGGAGAAAATCGAAGCAAGTTAAGATGGTAACAGGAAAGAGAGATTGTAAAAATAAGCATGTTATATTGTATAAAATTTTCTGAAGAATGTAACACAAAAAGAACAGAGTTTTGTTATAATAAAATTAGATTAAGAAATTGATGTAAACCCTAGTATTAAGATTAATAAAGAACTCAACATGGTCTCGGATAATGTCCGAGGAGAATCTTATCTCGCAGGCTCCGCCATAGCGCGGAGAGGTAGGCGACATAAAAAAAAAAAAAAAAAAAAAAAAAAAAAACCTAACCTAACCTAACCTAACCTAACCTAACCTAACCTAACCTAACCGCAAGACCTGGAGAATTTGAGTGGGATCATTGACGATAAACTAAGTAGGAATAAATTTTTGAAATACAGTGTCAAGATAGCTACAAGGGTGATAAACAGAAATAAATAGATATTAAGCTAAGTACTGATATTATAAGAATATTATGACAGTAGCTAAAATCACGATGATAATGTCAAATATAAGCCACTTGTAGTAGAATAAGATGTTTTTAATATTGTTGCTAAGTAATTATTGTCATGTTGTAACTGAATTTATTGTTAACTAGTTTTAAGTATTTTAATTATATTGGATATTGACATGGGAACTATGATAATAATTATATATAGGGAAAAATGTAACAATTATACACTGTAAATACCTAATACCGCAAATAAAGGCTCGGATCATGTCCGAGGAAAACCTAGCTCGCAGACTCCGCCAAAGCGCGGAGAGGTAGGCGCCATAAAAAAATAAAATAAAAAAAAAAACCGCAAGACCTAACTTAGTCGCAAATACTACGGTAGTGCGATTTCTTTTTTTAATCATTCTATAGCTTGGCTCACTACGAACGGTTTGTGGTGTCGCACGTTCAGCTACGACCTTCCAGGGCCGAGGAATCTGCCTCCGTTTGAAAAAAAACCCACGATATTGTCCGTAAATTAAATTAAATTTTAATGTTATGTTCCTTTTTGCGACCATTTAGTTGCAAATACTACCGTAGTGCGATTTCTTTTTTTCGAATCATTCTATAGCTTGGCTCACTACGAACGGTTCGTGGTGTCGCACGTTCAGCTACGACCTTCCAGGGCCGAGGAATCTGCCTCCGTTTGAAAAAAAATCCCACGATATTGTCCGTAAATTAAATTAAATTTTAATGTTATGTTCCTTTTTGCGACCATTTAGTTGCAAATACTACGGTAGTGCGATTTCTTTTTTTCAAATCATTCTATAGCTTGGCTCACTACGAACGGTTCGTGGTGTCGCACGTTCAGCTACGACCTTCCAGGGCCGAGGAATCTGCCTCCGTTTGAAAAAAAAACCCACGATATTGTCCGTAAATTAAATTAAATTTTAATGTTATGTTCCTTTTTGCGACCATTTAGTTGCAAATACTACGGTAGTGCGATTTCTTTTTTTCAAATCATTCTATAGCTTGGCTCACTACGAACGGTTCGTGGTGTCGCACGTTCAGCTACGACCTTCCAGGGCCGAGGAATCTGCCTCCGTTTGAAAAAAAATCCCACGATATTGTCCGTAAATTAAATTAAATTTTAATGTTATGTTCCTTTTTGCGACCATTTAGTTGCAAATACTACGGTAGTGCGATTTCTTTTTTTCAAATCATTCTATAGCTTGGCTCACTACGAACGGTTCGTGGTGTCGCACGTTCAGCTACGACCTTCCAGGGCCGAGGAATCTGCCTCCGTTTGAAAAAAAATCCCACGATATTGTCCGTAAATTAAATTAAATTTTAATGTTATGCTAAGGAAAGAAGACGCATTTTTTTGAAATATTGTGTCCAAATAGGAAAAATGGCAGGAAAAAGAAATAAATAGGTGTACAAAAAAAAATGCTAGAGTGTATATTATATAAATATAACCATAGCATAAGTAAACTTAGGTATAAGAAAAATGATAATAATAAAGTACAAGGACAAATGAGATGGGAGAAAATCGAAGCAAGTTAAGATGGTAACAGGAAAGAGAGATTGTAAAAATAAGCATGTTATATTGTATAAAATTTTCTGAAGAATGTAACACAAAAAGAACAGAGTTTTGTTATAATAAAATTAGATTAAGAAATTGATGTAAACCCTAGTATTAAGATTAATAAAGAACTCAACATGGCCTCGGATAATGTCCGAGGAGAATCTTAGCTCGCAGGCTCCGCCATAGCGCGGAGAGGTAGGCGCCATAAAAAAAAAAAAAATAAAAAAAAAATAACCTAACCTAACCTAACCTAACCTAACCTAACCTAACCTAACCTAAACTAACCGCAAGACCTAACTTAGTCGCAAATACAACGGTAGTGCGATTTCTTTTTTTAATCATTCTATAGCTTGGCTCACTACGAACGGTTCGTGGTGTCGCACGTTCAGCTACGACCTTCCAGGGCCGAGGAATCTGCCTCCGTTTGAAAAAAAATCCCACGATATTGTCCGTAAATTAAATTAAATTTTAATGTTATGTTCCTTTTTGCGACCATTTAGTCGCAAATACTACCGTAGTGCGATTTCTTTTTTTCGAATCATTCTATAGCTTGGCTCACTACGAACGGTTCGTGGTGTCGCACGTTCAGCTACGACCTTCCAGGGCCGAGGAATCTGCCTCCGTTTGAAAAAAAATCCCACGATATTGTCCGTAAATTAAATTAAATTTTAATGTTATGTTCCTTTTTGCGACCATTTAGTCGCAAATACTACGGTAGTGCGATTTCTTTTTTTCAAATCATTCTATAGCTTGGCTCACTACGAACAGTTCGTGGTGTCGCACGTTCAGCTACGACCTTCCAGGGCCGAGGAATCTGCCTCCGTTTGAAAAAAAATCCCACGATATTGTCCGTAAATTAAATTAAATTTTAATGTTATGTTCCTTTTTGCGACCATTTAGTCGCAAATACTACGGTAGTGCGATTTCTTTTTTTCGAATCATTCTATAGCTTGGCTCACTACGAACGGTTCGTGGTATCGCACGTTCAGCTACGACCTTCCAGGGCCGAGGAATCTGCCTCCGTTTGAAAAAAAATCCCACGATATTGTCCGTAAATTAAATTAAATTTTAATGTTATGTTCCTTTTTGCGACCATTTAGTCGCAAATACTACGGTAGTGCGATTTCTTTTTTTCGAATCATTCTATAGCTTGGCTCACTACGAACGGTTCGTGGTGTCGCACGTTCAGCTACGACCTTCCAGGGCCGAGGAATCTGCCTCCGTTTGAAAAAAAATCCCACGATATTGTCCGTAAATTAAATTAAATTTTAATGTTATGCTAAGGAAAGAAGACGCATTTTTTTGAAATATTGTGTCCAAATAGGAAAAATGGCAGGAAAAAGAAATAAATAGGTGTACAAAAAAAAATGCTAGAGTGTATATTATATATATATAACCATAGCATAAGTAAACTTAGGTATAAGAAAAATGATAATAATAAAGTACAAGGACAAATGAGATGGGAGAAAATCGAAGCAAGTTAAGATGGTAACAGGAAAGAGAGATTGTTAAAATAAGCATGTTATATTGTATAAAATTTTCTGAAGAATGTAACACAAAAAGAACAGAGTTTTGTTATAATAAAATTAGATTAAGAAATTGATGTAAACCCTAGTATTAAGATTAATAAAGAACTCAACATGGCCTCGGATAATGTCCGAGGAGAATCTTAGCTCGCAGGCTCCGCCATAGCGCGGAGAGGTAGGCGCCATAAAAAAAAAAAAAATAAAAAAAAAATAACCTAACCTAACCTAACCTAACCTAACCTAACCTAACCTAACCTAACCTAAACTAACCGCAAGACCTAACTTAGTCGCAAATACAACGGTAGTGCGATTTCTTTTTTTAATCATTCTATAGCTTGGCTCACTACGAACGGTTCGTGGTGTCGCACGTTCAGCTACGACCTTCCAGGGCCGAGGAATCTGCCTCCGTTTGAAAAAAAATCCCACGATATTGTCCGTAAATTAAATTAAATTTTAATGTTATGTTCCTTTTTGCGACCATTTAGTCGCAAATACTACCGTAGTGCGATTTCTTTTTTTCGAATCATTCTATAGCTTGGCTCACTACGAACGGTTCGTGGTGTCGCACGTTCAGCTACGACCTTCCAGGGCCGAGGAATCTGCCTCCGTTTGAAAAAAAATCCCACGATATTGTCCGTAAATTAAATTAAATTTTAATGTTATGTTCCTTTTTGCGACCATTTAGTCGCAAATACTACGGTAGTGCGATTTCTTTTTTTCAAATCATTCTATAGCTTGGCTCACTACGAACAGTTCGTGGTGTCGCACGTTCAGCTACGACCTTCCAGGGCCGAGGAATCTGCCTCCGTTTGAAAAAAAATCCCACGATATTGTCCGTAAATTAAATTAAATTTTAATGTTATGTTCCTTTTTGCGACCATTTAGTCGCAAATACTACGGTAGTGCGATTTCTTTTTTTCGAATCATTCTATAGCTTGGCTCACTACGAACGGTTCGTGGTATCGCACGTTCAGCTACGACCTTCCAGGGCCGAGGAATCTGCCTCCGTTTGAAAAAAAATCCCACGATATTGTCCGTAAATTAAATTAAATTTTAATGTTATGTTCCTTTTTGCGACCATTTAGTCGCAAATACTACGGTAGTGCGATTTCTTTTTTTCGAATCATTCTATAGCTTGGCTCACTACGAACGGTTCGTGGTGTCGCACGTTCAGCTACGACCTTCCAGGGCCGAGGAATCTGCCTCCGTTTGAAAAAAAATCCCACGATATTGTCCGTAAATTAAATTAAATTTTAATGTTATGCTAAGGAAAGAAGACGCATTTTTTTGAAATATTGTGTCCAAATAGGAAAAATGGCAGGAAAAAGAAATAAATAGGTGTACAAAAAAAAATGCTAGAGTGTATATTATATATATATAACCATAGCATAAGTAAACTTAGGTATAAGAAAAATGATAATAATAAAGTACAAGGACAAATGAGATGGGAGAAAATCGAAGCAAGTTAAGATGGTAACAGGAAAGAGAGATTGTTAAAATAAGCATGTTATATTGTATAAAATTTTCTGAAGAATGTAACACAAAAAGAACAGAGTTTTGTTATAATAAAATTAGATTAAGAAATTGATGTAAACCCTAACTGCCTCGTTGGTCTAGTGGTTGCAAGCGCGACTGCTGAGCGTGGGGTCCTGGGTTCGATTCCCGGGTCGGACAAAGTGTTATTGGGTTTTTTCATTAGGAAATTCTCAGTAGCAGCCCGGAGTCTGGATTTGTGCCCGGTCAATGGCAATAGGCTCGCCCCCTATTACATGGGACTATAACATAACTGGCGAAATGTGGGTGTACTATACACCTCTGCCTACCCCTTCGGGGAAATACAGGCGTGATGTATGTATGTATGTTATGTAAACCCTAGTATTAAGATAAATAAAGAACTCAACATGGTCTCGGATAATGTCCGAGGAGAATCTTAGCTCGCAGGCTCCGCCATAGCGCGGAGAGGTAGGCGCCATAAAAAAAAAAAAAAAAAAAAACCTAACCTAACCTAACCTAACCTAACCTAACCTAACCTAACCTAACCTAACCTAACCTAACCTTACCTAACTTAACCTAACCGCAAGACCTAACTTAGTCGCAAATACTACGGTAGTGCGATTTCTTTTTTTAATCATTCTATAGCTTGGCTCACTACGAACGGTTCGTGGTGTCGCACGTTCAGCTACGACCTTCCAGGGCCGAGGAATCTGCCTCCGTTTGAAAAAAAAACCCACGATATTGTCCGTAAATTAAATTAAATTTTAATGTTATGCTAAGGAAAGAAGACGCATTTTTTTGAAATATTGTGTCCAAATAGGAAAAATGGCAGGAAAAAGAAATAAATAGGTGTACAAAAAAAAATGCTAGAGTGTATATTATATATATATAACCATAGCATAAGTAAACTTAGGTATAAGAAAAATGATAATAATAAAGTACAAGGACAAATGAGATGGGAGAAAATCGAAGCAAGTTAAGATGGTAACAGGAAAGAGAGATTGTAAAAATAAGCATGTTATATTGTATAAAATTTTCTGAAGAATGTAACACAAAAAGAACAGAGTTTTGTTATAATAAAATTAGATTAAGAAAAATAAAAAATAAAAAAAAAAACCTAACCTAACCTAACCCAACCTAACCTAACCTAACCTAACCTAACCTAACCTAACCGCAAGACCTAACTTAGTCGCAAATACTACGGTAGTGCGATTTCTTTTTTTAATCATTCTATAGCTTGGCTCACTACGAACGGTTCGTGGTGTCGCACGTTCGGCTACGACCTTCCAGGGCCGAGGAATCTGCCTCCGTTTGAAAAAAAATCCCACGATATTGTCCGTAAATTAAATTAAATTTTAATGTTATGTTCCTTTTTGCGACCAGTTAGTCGCAAATACTACGGTAGTGCGATTTCTTTTTTTCGAATCATTCTATAGCTTGGCTCACTACGATCGGTTCGTGGTGTCGCACGTTCAGCTACGACCTTCCAGGGCCGAGGAATCTGCCTCCGTTTGAAAAAAAATCCCACGATATTGTCCGTAAATTAAATTAAATTTTAATGTTATGTTCCTTTTTGCGACCATTTAGTCGCAAATACTACCGTAGTGCGATTTCTTTTTTTCGAATCATTCTATAGCTTGGCTCACTACGAACGGTTCGTGGTGTCGCACGTTCAGCTACGACCTTCCAGGGCCGAGGAATCTGCCTCCGTTTGAAAAAAAATCCCACGATATTGTCCGTAAATTAAATTAAATTTTAATGTTATGTTCCTTTTTGCGACCATTTAGTCGCAAATACTACGGTAGTGCGATTTCTTTTTTTAATCATTCTATAGCTTGGCTCACTACGAACGGTTCGTGGTGTCGCACGTTCAGCTACGACCTTCCAGGGCCGAGGAATCTGCCTCCGTTTGAAAAAAAATCCCACGATATTGTCCGTAAATTAAATTAAATTTTAATGTTATGTTCCTTTTTGCGACCATTTAGTCGCAAATACTACGGTAGTGCGATTTCTTTTTTTCGAATCATTCTATAGCTTGGCTCACTACGAACGGTTCGTGGTGTCGCACGTTCAGCTACGACCTTCCAGGGCCGAGGAATCTGCCTCCGTTTGAAAAAAAATCCCACGATATTGTCCGTAAATTAAATTAAATTTTAATGTTATGCTAAGGAAAGAAGACGCATTTTTTTGAAATATTGTGTCCAAATTGGAAAAATGGCAGGAAAAAGAAATAAATAGGTGTACAAAAAAAAATGCTAGAGTGTATATTATATATATATAACCATAGCATAAGTAAACTTAGGTATAAGAAAAATGATAATAATAAAGTACAAGGACAAATGAGATGGGAGAAAATCGAAGCAAGTTAAGATGGTAACAGGAAAGAGAGATTGTAAAAATAAGCATGTTATATTGTATAAAATTTTCTGAAGAATGTAACACAAAAAGAACAGAGTTTTGTTATAATAAAATTAGATTAAGAAATTGATGTAAACCCTAGTATTAAGATTAATAAAGAACTCAACATGGTCTCGGATAATGTCCGAGGAGAATCTTAGCTCGCAGGCTCCGCCATAGCGCGGAGAGGTAGGCGCCATAAAAAAAAAAAAAAAAAAAAACCTAACCTAACCTAACCTAACCTAACCTAACCTAACCTAACCTAACCGCAAGACTTAACTTAGTCGCAAATACTACGGTAGTGCGATTTCTTTTTTTAATCATTCTATAGCTTGGCTCACTACGAACGGTTCGTGGTGTCGCACGTTCAGCTACGACCTTCCAGGGCCGAGGAATCTGCCTCCGTTTGAAAAAAAAACCCACGATATTGTCCGTAAATTAAATTAAATTTTAATGTTATGTTCCTTTTTGCGACCATTTAGTCGCAAATACTACCGTAGTGCGATTTCTTTTTTTCGAATCATTCTATAGCTTGGCTCACTACGAACGGTTCGTGGTGTCGCACGTTCAGCTACGACCTTCCAGGGCCGAGGAATCTGCCTCCGTTTGAAAAAAAAACCCACGATATTGTCCGTAAATTAAATTAAATTTTAATGTTATGTTCCTTTTTGCGACCATTTAGTCGCAAATACTACGGTAGTGCGATTTCTTTTTTTCAAATCATTCTATAGCTTGGCTCACTACGAACGGTTCGTGGTGTCGCACGTTCAGCTACAACCTTCCAGGGCCGAGGAATCTGCCTCCGTTTGAAAAAAAATCCCACGATATTGTCCGTAATTTAAATTTTAATGTTATGTTCCTTTTTGCGACCATTTAATCGCAAATACTACGGTAGTGCGATTTCTTTTTTTAATCATTCTATAGCTTGGCTCACTACGAACGGTTCGTGGTGTCGCACGTTCAGCTACGACCTTCCAGGGCCGAGGAATCTGCCTCCGTTTGAAAAAAAATCCCACGATATTGTCCGTAAATTAAATAAAATTTTAATGTTATGTTCCTTTTTGCGACCATTTAGTCGCAAATACTACGGTAGTGCGATTTCTTTTTTTCGAATCATTCTATAGCTTGGCTCACTACGAACGGTTCGTGGTGTCGCACGTTCAGCTACGACCTTCCAGGGCCGAGGAATCTGCCTCCGTTTGAAAAAAAATCCCACGATATTGTCCGTAAATTAAATTAAATTTTAATGTTATGCTAAGGAAAGAAGACGCATTTTTTTGAAATATTGTGTCCAAATAGGAAAAATGGCAGGAAAAAGAAATAAATAGGTGTACAAAAAAAAATGCTAGAGTGTATATTATATATATATAACCATAGCATAAGTAAACTTAGGTATAAGAAAAATGATAATAATAAAGTACAAGGACAAATGAGATGGGAGAAAATCGAAGCAAGTTAAGATGGTAACAGGAAAGAGAGATTGTAAAAATAAGCATGTTATATTGTATAAAATTTTCTGAAGAATGTAACACAAAAAGAACAGAGTTTTGTTATAATAAAATTAGATTAAGAAATTGATGTAAACCCTAGTATTAAGATTAATAAAGAACTCAACATGGTCTCGGATAATGTCCGAGGAGAATCTTAGCTCCCAGGCTCCGCCATAGCGCGGAGAGGTAGGCGCCATAAAAAAAAAAAAAAAAAAAAAAAAAACCTAACCTAACCTAACCTAACCTAACCTAACCTAACCTAACCTAACCGCAAGACCTGGAGAATTTGAGTGGGATCATTGACGATAAACTAAGTAGGAATAAATTTTTGAAATACAGTGTCAAGATAGCTACAAGGGTGATAAACAGAAATAAATAGATATTAAGCTAAGTACTGATATTATAAGAATATTATGACAGTAGCTAAAATCACGATGATAATGTCAAATATAAGCCACTTGTAGTAGAATAAGATGTTTTTAATATTGTTGCTAAGTAATTATTGTCATGTTGTAACTGAATTTATTGTTAACTTTAAGTATTGTTAGTTTTAAGTATTTTAATTATATTGGATATTGACATGGGAACTATGATAATAATTATATATAGGGAAAAATGTAACAATTATACACTGTAAATACCTAATACTGCAAATAAAGGCTCGGATCATGTCCGAGGAAAACCTAGCTCGCAGACTCCGCCAAAGCGCGGAGAGGTAGGCGCCATAAAAAAAATAAATAAAAAAAAAACCGCAAGACCTAACTTAGTCGCAAATACTACGGTAGTGCGATTTCTTTTTTTAATCATTCTATAGCTTGGCTCACTACGAACGGTTTGTGGTGTCGCACGTTCAGCTACGACCTTCCAGGGCCGAGGAATCTGCCTCCGTTTGAAAAAAAAACCCACGATATTGTCCGTAAATTAAATTAAATTTTAATGTTATGTTCCTTTTTGCGACCATTTAGTCGCAAATACTACCGTAGTGCGATTTCTTTTTTTCGAATCATTCTATAGCTTGGCTCACTACAAACGGTTCGTGGTGTCGCACGTTCAGCTACGACCTTCCAGGGCCGAGGAATCTGCCTCCGTTTGAAAAAAAATCCCACGATATTGTCCGTAAATTAAATTAAATTTTAATGTTATGCTAAGGAAAGAAGACGCATTTTTTTGAAATATTGTGTCCAAATAGGAAAAATGGCAGGAAAAAGAAATAAATAGGTGTACAAAAAAAAATGCTAGAGTGTATATTATATAAATATAACCATAGCATAAGTAAACTTAGGTATAAGAAAAATGATAATAATAAAGTACAAGGACAAATGAGATGGGAGAAAATCGAAGCAAGTTAAGATGGTAACAGGAAAGAGAGATTGTAAAAATAAGCATGTTATATTGTATAAAATTTTCTGAAGAATGTAACACAAAAAGAACAGAGTTTTGTTATAATAAAATTAGATTAAGAAATTGATGTAAACCCTAGTATTAAGATTAATAAAGAACTCAACATGGCCTCGGATAATGTCCGAGGAGAATCTTAGCTCGCAGGCTCCGCCATAGCGCGGAGAGGTAGGCGCCATAAAAAAAAAAAAAAAAAAAAAAAATAACCTAACCTAACCTAACCTAACCTAACCTAACCTAACCTAACCTAACCTAACCTAAACTAACCGCAAGACCTAACTTAGTCGCAAATACAACGGTAGTGCGATTTCTTTTTTTAATCATTCTATAGCTTGGCTCACTACGAACGGTTCGTGGTGTCGCACGTTCAGCTACGACCTTCCAGGGCCGAGGAATCTGCCTCCGTTTGAAAAAAAATCCCACGATATTGTCCGTAAATTAAATTAAATTTTAATGTTATGTTCCTTTTTGCGACCATTTAGTCGCAAATACTACCGTAGTGCGATTTCTTTTTTTCGAATCATTCTATAGCTTGGCTCACTACGAACGGTTCGTGGTGTCGCACGTTCAGCTACGACCTTCCAGGGCCGAGGAATCTGCCTCCGTTTGAAAAAAAATCCCACGATATTGTCCGTAAATTAAATTAAATTTTAATGTTATGTTCCTTTTTGCGACCATTTAGTCGCAAATACTACGGTAGTGCGATTTCTTTTTTTCAAATCATTCTATAGCTTGGCTCACTACGAACAGTTCGTGGTGTCGCACGTTCAGCTACGACCTTCCAGGGCCGAGGAATCTGCCTCCGTTTGAAAAAAAATCCCACGATATTGTCCGTAAATTAAATTAAATTTTAATGTTATGTTCCTTTTTGCGACCATTTAGTTGCAAATACTACGGTAGTGCGATATCTTTTTTTCAAATCATTCTATAGCTTGGCTCACTACGAACGGTTCGTGGTGTCGCACGTTCAGCTACGACCTTCCAGGGCCGAGGAATCTGCCTCCGTTTGAAAAAAAATCCCACGATATTGTCCGTAAATTAAATTAAATTTTAATGTTATGTTCCTTTTTGCGACCATTTAGTCGCAAATACTACCGTAGTTCGATTTCTTTTTTTCGAATCATTCTATAGCTTGGCTCACTACGAACGGTTCGTGGTGTCGCACGTTCAGCTACGACCTTCCAGGGCCGAGGAATCTGCCTCCGTTTGAAAAAAAATCCCACGATATTGTCCGTAAATTAAATTAAATTTTAATGTTATGTTCCTTTTTGCGACCATTTAGTTGCAAATACTACGGTAGTGCGATTTCTTTTTTTCAAATCATTCTATAGCTTGGCTCACTACAAACGGTTCGTGGTGTCGCACGTTCAGCTACGACCTTCCAGGGCCGAGGAATCTGCCTCCGTTTGAAAAAAAATCCCACGATATTGTCCGTAAATTAAATTAAATTTTAATGTTATGTTCCTTTTTGCGACCATTTAGTCGCAAATACTACGGTAGTGCGATTTCTTTTTTTAATCATTCTATAGCTTGGCTCACTACGAACGGTTCGTGGTGTCGCACGTTCAGCTACGACCTTCCAGGGCCGAGGAATCTGCCTCCGTTTGAAAAAAAATCCCACGATATTGTCCGTAAATTAAATTAAATTTTAATGTTATGTTCCTTTTTGCGACCATTTAGTCGCAAATACTACGGTAGTGCGATTTCTTTTTTTCGAATCATTCTATAGCTTGGCTCACTACGAACGGTTCGTGGTGTCGCACGTTCAGCTACGACCTTCCAGGGCCGAGGAATCTGCCTCCGTTTGAAAAAAAATCCCACGATATTGTCCGTAAATTAAATTAAATTTTAATGTTATGCTAAGGAAAGAAGACGCATTTTTTTGAAATATTGTGTCCAAATAGGAAAAATGACAGGAAAAAGAAATAAATAGGTGTACAAAAAAAAATGCTAGAGTGTATATTATATATATATAACCATAGCATAAGTAAACTTAGGTATAAGAAAAATGATAATAATAAAGTACAAGGACAAATGAGATGGGAGAAAATCGAAGCAAGTTAAGATGGTAACAGGAAAGAGAGATTGTAAAAATAAGCATGTTATATTGTATAAAATTTTCTGAAGAATGTAACACAAAAAGAACAGAGTTTTGTTATAATAAAATTAGATTAAGAAATTGATGTAAACCCTAGTATTAAGATTAATAAAGAACTCAACATGGTCTCGGATAATGTCCGAGGAGAATCTTAGCTCGCAGGCTCCGCCATAGCGCGGAGAGGTAGGCGCCATAAAAAAAAAAAAAAAAAAAACCTAACCTAACCTAACCTAACCTAACCTAACCTAACCTAACCTAACCTAACCTAACCTAACCTAACCTAACCTAACCGCAAGACTTAACTTAGTCGCAAATACTACGGTAGTGCGATTTCTTTTTTTAATCATTCTATAGCTTGGCTCACTACGAACGGTTCGTGGTGTCGCACGTTCAGCTACGACCTTCCAGGGCCGAGGAATCTGCCTCCGTTTGAAAAAAAAACCCACGATATTGTCCGTAAATTAAATTAAATTTTAATGTTATGTTCCTTTTTGCGACCATTTAGTCGCAAATACTACCGTAGTGCGATTTCTTTTTTTCGAATCATTCTATAGCTTGGCTCACTACGAACGGTTCGTGGTGTCGCACGTTCAGCTACGACCTTCCAGGGCCGAGGAATCTGCCTCCGTTTGAAAAAAAATCCCACGATATTGTCCGTAAATTAAATTAAATTTTAATGTTATGTTCCTTTTTGCGACCATTTAGTCGCAAATACTACCGTAGTGCGATTTCTTTTTTTCGAATCATTCTATAGCTTGGCTCACTACGAACGGTTCGTGGTGTCGCACGTTCAGCTACGACCTTCCAGGGCCGAGGAATCTGCCTCCGTTTGAAAAAAAATCCCACGATATTGTCCGTAAATTAAATTAAATTTTAATGTTATGTTCCTTTTTGCGACCATTTAGTCGCAAATACTACGGTAGTGCGATTTCTTTTTTTCAAATCATTCTATAGCTTGGCTCACTACGAACAGTTCGTGGTGTCGCACGTTCAGCTACGACCTTCCAGGGCCGAGGAATCTGCCTCCGTTTGAAAAAAAATCCCACGATATTGTCCGTAAATTAAATTAAATTTTAATGTTATGTTCCTTTTTGCGACCATTTAGTTGCAAATACTACGGTAGTGCGATATCTTTTTTTCAAATCATTCTATAGCTTGGCTCACTACGAACGGTTCGTGGTGTCGCACGTTCAGCTACGACCTTCCAGGGCCGAGGAATCTGCCTCCGTTTGAAAAAAAATCCCACGATATTGTCCGTAAATAAAATTAAATTTTAATGTTATGTTCCTTTTTGCGACCATTTAGTCGCAAGTACTACGGTAGTGCGATTTCTTTTTTTCGAATCATTCTATAGCTTGGCTCACTACGAACGGTTCGTGGTGTCGCACGTTCAGCTAAGACCTTCCAGGGCCGAGGAATCTGCCTCCGTTTGAAAAAAAATCCCACGATATTGTCCGTAAATTAAATTAAATTTTAATGTTATGTCCCTTTTTGCGACCATTTAGTCGCAAATACTACGGTAGTGCGATTTCTTTTTTTCGAATCATTCTACAGCTTGGCTCACTACAAACGGTTCGTGGTGTCGCACGTTCAGCTACGACCTTCCAGGGCCGAGGAATCTGCCTCCGTTTGAAAAAAAATCCCACGATATTGTCCGTAAATTAAATTAAATTTTAATGTTATGTTCCTTTTTGCGACCATTTAGTCGCAAATACTACCGTAGTTCGATTTCTTTTTTTCGAATCATTCTATAGCTTGGCTCACTACGAACGGTTCGTGGTGTCGCACGTTCAGCTACGACCTTCCAGGGCCGAGGAATCTGCCTCCGTTTGAAAAAAAATCCCACGATATTGTCCGTAAATTAAATTAAATTTTAATGTTATGTTCCTTTTTGCGACCATTTAGTCGCAAATACTACGGTAGTGCGATTTCTTTTTTTCGAATCATTCTATAGCTTGGCTCACTACGAACGGTTCGTGGTGTCGCACGTTCAGCTAAGACCTTCCAGGGCCGAGGAATCTGCCTCCGTTTGAAAAAAAATCCCACGATATTGTCCGTAAATTAAATTAAATTTTAATGTTATGTCCCTTTTTGCGACCATTTAGTCGCAAATACTACGGTAGTGCGATTTCTTTTTTTCGAATCATTCTATAGCTTGGCTCACTACAAACGGTTCGTAGTGTCGCACGTTCAGCTACGACCTTCCAGGGCCGAGGAATCTGCCTCCGTTTGAAAAAAAATCCCACGATATTGTCCGTAAATTAAATTAAATTTTAATGTTATGTTCCTTTTTGCGACCATTTAGTCGCAAATACTACCGTAGTTCGATTTCTTTTTTTCGAATCATTCTATAGCTTGGCTCACTACGAACGGTTCGTGGTGTCGCACGTTCAGCTACGACCTTCCAGGGCCGAGGAATCTGCCTCCGTTTGAAAAAAAATCCCACGATATTGTCCGTAAATTAAATTAAATTTTAATGTTATGTTCCTTTTTGCGACCATTTAGTTGCAAATACTACGGTAGTGCGATTTCTTTTTTTAATCATTCTATAGCTTGGCTCACTACGAACGGTTCGTGGTGTCGCACGTTCAGCTACGACCTTCCAGGGCCGAGGAATCTGCCTCCGTTTGAAAAAAAATCCCACGATATTGTCCGTAAATTAAATTAAATTTTAATGTTATGTTCCTTTTTGCGACCATTTAGTCGCAAATACTACGGTAGTGCGATTTCTTTTTTTCGAATCATTCTATAGCTTGGCTCACTACGAACGGTTCGTGGTGTCGCACGTTCAGCTACGACCTTCCAGGGCCGAGGAATCTGCCTCCGTTTGAAAAAAAATCCCACGATATTGTCCGTAAATTAAATTAAATTTTAATGTTATGCTAAGGAAAGAAGACGCATTTTTTTGAAATATTGTGTCCAAATAGGAAAAATGACAGGAAAAAGAAATAAATAGGTGTACAAAAAAAAATGCTAGAGTGTATATTATATATATATAACCATAGCATAAGTAAACTTAGGTATAAGAAAAATGATAATAATAAAGTACAAGGACAAATGAGATGGGAGAAAATCGAAGCAAGTTAAGATGGTAACAGGAAAGAGAGATTGTAAAAATAAGCATGTTATATTGTATAAAATTTTCTGAAGAATGTAACACAAAAAGAACAGAGTTTTGTTATAATAAAATTAGATTAAGAAATTGATGTAAACCCTAGTATTAAGATTAATAAAGAACTCAACATGGTCTCGGATAATGTCCGAGGAGAATCTTAGCTCGCAGGCTCCGCCATAGCGCGGAGAGGTAGGCGCCATAAAAAAAAAAAAAAAAAAAACCTAACCTAACCTAACCTAACCTAACCTAACCTAACCTAACCTAACCTAACCTAACCTAACCTAACCTAACCGCAAGACTTAACTTAGTCGCAAATACTACGGTAGTGCGATTTCTTTTTTTAATCATTCTATAGCTTGGCTCACTACGAACGGTTCGTGGTGTCGCACGTTCAGCTACGACCTTCCAGGGCCGAGGAATCTGCCTCCGTTTGAAAAAAAAACCCACGATATTGTCCGTAAATTAAATTAAATTTTAATGTTATGTTCCTTTTTGCGACCATTTAGTCGCAAATACTACCGTAGTGCGATTTCTTTTTTTCGAATCATTCTATAGCTTGGCTCACTACGAACGGTTCGTGGTGTCGCACGTTCAGCTACGACCTTCCAGGGCCGAGGAATCTGCCTCCGTTTGAAAAAAAAACCCACGATATTGTCCGTAAATTAAATTAAATTTTAATGTTATGTTCCTTTTTGCGACCATTTAGTCGCAAATACTACGGTAGTGCGATTTCTTTTTTTCAAATCATTCTATAGCTTGGCTTACTACGAACGGTTCGTGGTGTCGCACGTTCAGCTACAACCTTCCAGGGCCGAGGAATCTGCCTCCGTTTGAAAAAAAATCCCACGATATTGTCCGTAAATTAAATTTTAATGTTATGTTCCTTTTTGCGACCATTTAATCGCAAATACTACGGTAGTGCGATTTCTTTTTTTAATCATTCTATAGCTTGGCTCACTACAAACGGTTCGTGGTGTCGCACGTTCAGCTACGACCTTCCAGGGCCGAGGAATCTGCCTCCGTTTGAAAAAAAATCCCACGATATTGTCCGTAAATTAAATTAAATTTTAATGTTATGTTCCTTTTTGCGACCATTTAGTCGCAAATACTACGGTAGTGCGATTTCTTTTTTTCGAATCATTCTATAGCTTGGCTCACTACGAACGGTTCGTGGTGTCGCACGTTCAGCTACGACCTTCCAGGGCCGAGGAATCTGCCTCCGTTTGAAAAAAAATCCCACGATATTGTCCGTAAATTAAATTAAATTTTAATGTTATGCTAAGGAAAGAAGACGCATTTTTTTGAAATATTGTGTCCAAATAGGAAAAATGGCAGGAAAAAGAAATAAATAGGTGTACAAAAAAAAATGCTAGAGTGTATATTATATATATATAACCATAGCATAAGTAAACTTAGGTATAAGAAAAATGATAATAATAAAGTACAAGGACAAATGAGATGGGAGAAAATCGAAGCAAGTTAAGATGGTAACAGGAAAGAGAGATTGTAAAAATAAGCATGTTATATTGTATAAAATTTTCTGAAGAATGTAACACAAAAAGAACAGAGTTTTGTTATAATAAAATTAGATTAAGAAATTGATGTAAACCCTAGTATTAAGATTAATAAAGAACTCAACATGGTCTCGGATAATGTCCGAGGAGAATCTTATCTCGCAGGCTCCGCCATAGCGCGGAGAGGTAGGCGACATAAAAAAAAAAAAAAAAAAAAAAAAAAAAAACCTAACCTAACCTAACCTAACCTAACCTAACCTAACCTAACCTAACCGCAAGACCTGGAGAATTTGAGTGGGATCATTGACGATAAACTAAGTAGGAATAAATTTTTGAAATACAGTGTCAAGATAGCTACAAGGGTGATAAACAGAAATAAATAGATATTAAGCTAAGTACTGATATTATAAGAATATTATGACAGTAGCTAAAATCACGATGATAATGTCAAATATAAGCCACTTGTAGTAGAATAAGATGTTTTTAATATTGTTGCTAAGTAATTATTGTCATGTTGTAACTGAATTTATTGTTAACTAGTTTTAAGTATTTTAATTATATTGGATATTGACATGGGAACTATGATAATAATTATATATAGGGAAAAATGTAACAATTATACACTGTAAATACCTAATACCGCAAATAAAGGCTCGGATCATGTCCGAGGAAAACCTAGCTCGCAGACTCCGCCAAAGCGCGGAGAGGTAGGCGCCATAAAAAAATAAAATAAAAAAAAAAACCGCAAGACCTAACTTAGTCGCAAATACTACGGTAGTGCGATTTCTTTTTTTAATCATTCTATAGCTTGGCTCACTACGAACGGTTTGTGGTGTCGCACGTTCAGCTACGACCTTCCAGGGCCGAGGAATCTGCCTCCGTTTGAAAAAAAACCCACGATATTGTCCGTAAATTAAATTAAATTTTAATGTTATGTTCCTTTTTGCGACCATTTAGTTGCAAATACTACCGTAGTGCGATTTCTTTTTTTCGAATCATTCTATAGCTTGGCTCACTACGAACGGTTCGTGGTGTCGCACGTTCAGCTACGACCTTCCAGGGCCGAGGAATCTGCCTCCGTTTGAAAAAAAATCCCACGATATTGTCCGTAAATTAAATTAAATTTTAATGTTATGTTCCTTTTTGCGACCATTTAGTTGCAAATACTACGGTAGTGCGATTTCTTTTTTTCAAATCATTCTATAGCTTGGCTCACTACGAACGGTTCGTGGTGTCGCACGTTCAGCTACGACCTTCCAGGGCCGAGGAATCTGCCTCCGTTTGAAAAAAAAACCCACGATATTGTCCGTAAATTAAATTAAATTTTAATGTTATGTTCCTTTTTGCGACCATTTAGTCGCAAATACTACCGTAGTGCGATTTCTTTTTTTCGAATCATTCTATAGCTTGGCTCACTACGAACGGTTCGTGGTGTCGCACGTTCAGCTACGACCTTCCAGGGCCGAGGAATCTGCCTCCGTTTGAAAAAAAATCCCACGATATTGTCCGTAAATTAAATTAAATTTTAATGTTATGTTCCTTTTTGCGACCATTTAGTCGCAAATACTACGGTAGTGCGATTTCTTTTTTTCAAATCATTCTATAGCTTGGCTCACTACGAACGGTTCGTGGTGTCGCACGTTCAGCTACGACCTTCCAGGGCCGAGGAATCTGCCTCCGTTTGAAAAAAAATCCCACGATATTGTCCGTAAATTAAATTAAATTTTAATGTTATGCTAAGGAAAGAAGACGCATTTTTTTGAAATATTGTGTCCAAATAGGAAAAATGGCAGGAAAAAGAAATAAATAGGTGTACAAAAAAAAATGCTAGAGTGTATATTATATAAATATAACCATAGCATAAGTAAACTTAGGTATAAGAAAAATGATAATAATAAAGTACAAGGACAAATGAGATGGGAGAAAATCGAAGCAAGTTAAGATGGTAACAGGAAAGAGAGATTGTAAAAATAAGCATGTTTTATTGTATAAAATTTTCTGAAGAATGTAACACAAAAAGAACAGAGTTTTGTTATAATAAAATTAGATTAAGAAATTGATGTAAACCCTAGTATTAAGATTAATAAAGAACTCAACATGGCCTCGGATAATGTCCGAGGAGAATCTTAGCTCGCAGGCTCCGCCATAGCGCGGAGAGGTAGGCGCCATAAAAAAAAAAAAAATAAAAAAAAAATAACCTAACCTAACCTAACCTAACCTAACCTAACCTAACCTAACCTAACCTAAACTAACCGCAAGACCTAACTTAGTCGCAAATACAACGGTAGTGCGATTTCTTTTTTTAATCATTCTATAGCTTGGCTCACTACGAACGGTTCGTGGTGTCGCACGTTCAGCTACGACCTTCCAGGGCCGAGGAATCTGCCTCCGTTTGAAAAAAAATCCCACGATATTGTCCGTAAATTAAATTAAATTTTAATGTTATGTTCCTTTTTGCGACCATTTAGTCGCAAATACTACCGTAGTGCGATTTCTTTTTTTCGAATCATTCTATAGCTTGGCTCACTACGAACGGTTCGTGGTGTCGCACGTTCAGCTACGACCTTCCAGGGCCGAGGAATCTGCCTCCGTTTGAAAAAAAATCCCACGATATTGTCCGTAAATTAAATTAAATTTTAATGTTATGTTCCTTTTTGCGACCATTTAGTCGCAAATACTACGGTAGTGCGATTTCTTTTTTTCAAATCATTCTATAGCTTGGCTCACTACGAACAGTTCGTGGTGTCGCACGTTCAGCTACGACCTTCCAGGGCCGAGGAATCTGCCTCCGTTTGAAAAAAAATCCCACGATATTGTCCGTAAATTAAATTAAATTTTAATGTTATGTTCCTTTTTGCGACCATTTAGTCGCAAATACTACGGTAGTGCGATTTCTTTTTTTCGAATCATTCTATAGCTTGGCTCACTACGAACGGTTCGTGGTATCGCACGTTCAGCTACGACCTTCCAGGGCCGAGGAATCTGCCTCCGTTTGAAAAAAAATCCCACGATATTGTCCGTAAATTAAATTAAATTTTAATGTTATGTTCCTTTTTGCGACCATTTAGTCGCAAATACTACGGTAGTGCGATTTCTTTTTTTCGAATCATTCTATAGCTTGGCTCACTACGAACGGTTCGTGGTGTCGCACGTTCAGCTACGACCTTCCAGGGCCGAGGAATCTGCCTCCGTTTGAAAAAAAATCCCACGATATTGTCCGTAAATTAAATTAAATTTTAATGTTATGCTAAGGAAAGAAGACGCATTTTTTTGAAATATTGTGTCCAAATAGGAAAAATGGCAGGAAAAAGAAATAAATAGGTGTACAAAAAAAAATGCTAGAGTGTATATTATATATATATAACCATAGCATAAGTAAACTTAGGTATAAGAAAAATGATAATAATAAAGTACAAGGACAAATGAGATGGGAGAAAATCGAAGCAAGTTAAGATGGTAACAGGAAAGAGAGATTGTTAAAATAAGCATGTTATATTGTATAAAATTTTCTGAAGAATGTAACACAAAAAGAACAGAGTTTTGTTATAATAAAATTAGATTAAGAAATTGATGTAAACCCTAACTGCCTCGTTGGTCTAGTGGTTGCAAGCGCGACTGCTGAGCGTGGGGTCCTGGGTTCGATTCCCGGGTCGGACAAAGTGTTATTGGGTTTTTTCATTAGGAAATTCTCAGTAGCAGCCCGGAGTCTGGATTTGTGCCCGGTCAATGGCAATAGGCTCGCCCCCTATTACATGGGACTATAACATAACTGGCGAAATGTGGGTGTACTATACACCTCTGCCTACCCCTTCGGGGAAATACAGGCGTGATGTATGTATGTATGTTATGTAAACCCTAGTATTAAGATAAATAAAGAACTCAACATGGTCTCGGATAATGTCCGAGGAGAATCTTAGCTCGCAGGCTCCGCCATAGCGCGGAGAGGTAGGCGCCATAAAAAAAAAAAAAAAAAAAAACCTAACCTAACCTAACCTAACCTAACCTAACCTAACCTAACCTAACCTAACCTAACCTAACCTTACCTAACTTAACCTAACCGCAAGACCTAACTTAGTCGCAAATACTACGGTAGTGCGATTTCTTTTTTTAATCATTCTATAGCTTGGCTCACTACGAACGGTTCGTGGTGTCGCACGTTCAGCTACGACCTTCCAGGGCCGAGGAATCTGCCTCCGTTTGAAAAAAAAACCCACGATATTGTCCGTAAATTAAATTAAATTTTAATGTTATGCTAAGGAAAGAAGACGCATTTTTTTGAAATATTGTGTCCAAATAGGAAAAATGGCAGGAAAAAGAAATAAATAGGTGTACAAAAAAAAATGCTAGAGTGTATATTATATATATATAACCATAGCATAAGTAAACTTAGGTATAAGAAAAATGATAATAATAAAGTACAAGGACAAATGAGATGGGAGAAAATCGAAGCAAGTTAAGATGGTAACAGGAAAGAGAGATTGTAAAAATAAGCATGTTATATTGTATAAAATTTTCTGAAGAATGTAACACAAAAAGAACAGAGTTTTGTTATAATAAAATTAGATTAAGAAAAATAAAAAATAAAAAAAAAAACCTAACCTAACCTAACCTAACCTAACCTAACCTAACCTAACCTAACCGCAAGACCTAACTTAGTCGCAAATACTACGGTAGTGCGATTTCTTTTTTTAATCATTCTATAGCTTGGCTCACTACGAACGGTTCGTGGTGTCGCACGTTCGGCTACGACCTTCCAGGGCCGAGGAATCTGCCTCCGTTTGAAAAAAAATCCCACGATATTGTCCGTAAATTAAATTAAATTTTAATGTTATGTTCCTTTTTGCGACCAGTTAGTCGCAAATACTACGGTAGTGCGATTTCTTTTTTTCGAATCATTCTATAGCTTGGCTCACTACGATCGGTTCGTGGTGTCGCACGTTCAGCTACGACCTTCCAGGGCCGAGGAATCTGCCTCCGTTTGAAAAAAAATCCCACGATATTGTCCGTAAATTAAATTAAATTTTAATGTTATGTTCCTTTTTGCGACCATTTAGTCGCAAATACTACCGTAGTGCGATTTCTTTTTTTCGAATCATTCTATAGCTTGGCTCACTACGAACGGTTCGTGGTGTCGCACGTTCAGCTACGACCTTCCAGGGCCGAGGAATCTGCCTCCGTTTGAAAAAAAATCCCACGATATTGTCCGTAAATTAAATTAAATTTTAATGTTATGTTCCTTTTTGCGACCATTTAGTCGCAAATACTACGGTAGTGCGATTTCTTTTTTTAATCATTCTATAGCTTGACTCACTACGAACGGTTCGTGGTGTCGCACGTTCAGCTACGACCTTCCAGGGCCGAGGAATCTACCTCCGTTTGAAAAAAAATCCCACGATATTGTCCGTAAATTAAATTAAATTTTAATGTTATGTTCCTTTTTGCGACCATTTAGTCGCAAATACTACGGTAGTGCGATTTCTTTTTTTCGAATCATTCTATAGCTTGGCTCACTACGAACGGTTCGTGGTGTCGCACGTTCAGCTACGACCTTCCAGGGCCGAGGAATCTGCCTCCGTTTGAAAAAAAATCCCACGATATTGTCCGTAAATTAAATTAAATTTTAATGTTATGCTAAGGAAAGAAGACGCATTTTTTTGAAATATTGTGTCCAAATAGGAAAAATGGCAGGAAAAAGAAATAAATAGGTGTACAAAAAAAAATGCTAGAGTGTATATTATATATATATAACCATAGCATAAGTAAACTTAGGTATAAGAAAAATGATAATAATAAAGTACAAGGACAAATGAGATGGGAGAAAATCGAAGCAAGTTAAGATGGTAACAGGAAAGAGAGATTGTAAAAATAAGCATGTTATATTGTATAAAATTTTCTGAAGAATGTAACACAAAAAGAACAGAGTTTTGTTATAATAAAATTAGATTAAGAAATTGATGTAAACCCTAGTATTAAGATTAATAAAGAACTCAACATGGTCTCGGATAATGTCCGAGGAGAATCTTAGCTCGCAGGCTCCGCCATAGCGCGGAGAGGTAGGCGCCATAAAAAAAAAAAAAAAAAAAACCTAACCTAACCTAACCTAACCTAACCTAACCTAACCTAACCTAACCGCAAGACTTAACTTAGTCGCAAATACTACGGTAGTGCGATTTCTTTTTTTAATCATTCTATAGCTTGGCTCACTACGAACGGTTCGTGGTGTCGCACGTTCAGCTACGACCTTCCAGGGCCGAGGAATCTGCCTCCGTTTGAAAAAAAAACCCACGATATTGTCCGTAAATTAAATTAAATTTTAATGTTATGTTCCTTTTTGCGACCATTTAGTCGCAAATACTACCGTAGTGCGATTTCTTTTTTTCGAATCATTCTATAGCTTGGCTCACTACGAACGGTTCGTGGTGTCGCACGTTCAGCTACGACCTTCCAGGGCCGAGGAATCTGCCTCCGTTTGAAAAAAAAACCCACGATATTGTCCGTAAATTAAATTAAATTTTAATGTTATGTTCCTTTTTGCGACCATTTAGTCGCAAATACTACGGTAGTGCGATTTCTTTTTTTCAAATCATTCTATAGCTTGGCTCACTACGAACGGTTCGTGGTGTCGCACGTTCAGCTACAACCTTCCAGGGCCGAGGAATCTGCCTCCGTTTGAAAAAAAATCCCACGATATTGTCCGTAATTTAAATTTTAATGTTATGTTCCTTTTTGCGACCATTTAATCGCAAATACTACGGTAGTGCGATTTCTTTTTTTAATCATTCTATAGCTTGGCTCACTACGAACGGTTCGTGGTGTCGCACGTTCAGCTACGACCTTCCAGGGCCGAGGAATCTGCCTCCGTTTGAAAAAAAATCCCACGATATTGTCCGTAAATTAAATTAAATTTTAATGTTATGTTCCTTTTTGCGACCATTTAGTCGCAAATACTACGGTAGTGCGATTTCTTTTTTTCGAATCATTCTATAGCTTGGCTCACTACGAACGGTTCGTGGTGTCGCACGTTCAGCTACGACCTTCCAGGGCCGAGGAATCTGCCTCCGTTTGAAAAAAAATCCCACGATATTGTCCGTAAATTAAATTAAATTTTAATGTTATGCTAAGGAAAGAAGACGCATTTTTTTGAAATATTGTGTCCAAATAGGAAAAATGGCAGGAAAAAGAAATAAATAGGTGTACAAAAAAAAATGCTAGAGTGTATATTATATATATATAACCATAGCATAAGTAAACTTAGGTATAAGAAAAATGATAATAATAAAGTACAAGGACAAATGAGATGGGAGAAAATCGAAGCAAGTTAAGATGGTAACAGGAAAGAGAGATTGTAAAAATAAGCATGTTATATTGTATAAAATTTTCTGAAGAATGTAACACAAAAAGAACAGAGTTTTGTTATAATAAAATTAGATTAAGAAATTGATGTAAACCCTAGTATTAAGATTAATAAAGAACTCAACATGGTCTCGGATAATGTCCGAGGAGAATCTTAGCTCGCAGGCTCCGCCATAGCGCGGAGAGGTAGGCGCCATAAAAAAAAAAAAAAAAAAAACCTAACCTAACCTAACCTAACCTAACCTAACCTAACCGCAAGACCTGGAGAATTTGAGTGGGATCATTGACGATAAACTAAGTAGGAATAAATTTTTGAAATACAGTGTCAAGATAGCTACAAGGGTGATAAACAGAAATAAATAGATATTAAGCTAAGTACTGATATTATAAGAATATTATGACAGTAGCTAAAATCACGATGATAATGTCAAATATAAGCCACTTGTAGTAGAATAAGATGTTTTTAATATTGTTGCTAAGTAATTATTGTCATGTTGTAACTGAATTTATTGTTAACTTTAAGTATTGTTAGTTTTAAGTATTTTAATTATATTGGATATTGACATGGGAACTATGATAATAATTATATATAGGGAAAAATGTAACAATTATACACTGTAAATACCTAATACCGCAAATAAAGGCTCGGATCATGTCCGAGGAAAACCTAGCTCGCAGACTCCGCCAAAGCGCGGAGAGGTAGGCGCCATAAAAAAAATAAATAAAAAAAAAAACCGCAAGACCTAACTTAGTCGCAAATACTACGGTAGTGCGATTTCTTTTTTTAATCATTCTATAGCTTGGCTCACTACGAACGGTTTGTGGTGTCGCACGTTCAGCTACGACCTTCCAGGGCCGAGGAATCTGCCTCCGTTTGAAAAAAAATCCCACGATATTGTCCGTAAATTAAATTAAATTTTAATGTTATGTTCCTTTTTGCGACCATTTAGTTGCAAATACTACGGTAGTGCGATTTCTTTTTTTCAAATCATTCTATAGCTTGGCTCACTACGAACGGTTCGTGGTGTCGCACGTTCAGCTACGACCTTCCAGGGCCGAGGAATCTGCCTCCGTTTGAAAAAAAAACCCACGATATTGTCCGTAAATTAAATTAAATTTTAATGTTATGTTCCTTTTTGCGACCATTTAGTCGCAAATACTACCGTAGTGCGATTTCTTTTTTTCGAATCATTCTATAGCTTGGCTCACTACGAACGGTTCGTGGTGTCGCACGTTCAGCTACGACCTTCCAGGGCCGAGGAATCTGCCTCCGTTTGAAAAAAAATCCCACGATATTGTCCGTAAATTAAATTAAATTTTAATGTTATGTTCCTTTTTGCGACCATTTAGTCGCAAATACTACGGTAGTGCGATTTCTTTTTTTCAAATCATTCTATAGCTTGGCTCACTACGAACGGTTCGTGGTGTCGCACGTTCAGCTACGACCTTCCAGGGCCGAGGAATCTGCCTCCGTTTGAAAAAAAATCCCACGATATTGTCCGTAAATTAAATTAAATTTTAATGTTATGCTAAGGAAAGAAGACGCATTTTTTTGAAATATTGTGTCCAAATAGGAAAAATGGCAGGAAAAAGAAATAAATAGGTGTACAAAAAAAAATGCTAGAGTGTATATTATATAAATATAACCATAGCATAAGTAAACTTAGGTATAAGAAAAATGATAATAATAAAGTACAAGGACAAATGAGATGGGAGAAAATCGAAGCAAGTTAAGATGGTAACAGGAAAGAGAGATTGTAAAAATAAGCATGTTTTATTGTATAAAATTTTCTGAAGAATGTAACACAAAAAGAACAGAGTTTTGTTATAATAAAATTAGATTAAGAAATTGATGTAAACCCTAGTATTAAGATTAATAAAGAACTCAACATGGCCTCGGATAATGTCCGAGGAGAATCTTAGCTCGCAGGCTCCGCCATAGCGCGGAGAGGTAGGCGCCATAAAAAAAAAAAAAATAAAAAAAAAATAACCTAACCTAACCTAACCTAACCTAACCTAACCTAACCTAACCTAAACTAACCGCAAGACCTAACTTAGTCGCAAATACAACGGTAGTGCGATTTCTTTTTTTAATCATTCTATAGCTTGGCTCACTACGAACGGTTCGTGGTGTCGCACGTTCAGCTACGACCTTCCAGGGCCGAGGAATCTGCCTCCGTTTGAAAAAAAATCCCACGATATTGTCCGTAAATTAAATTAAATTTTAATGTTATGTTCCTTTTT
Organism: Asteroscopus sphinx; assembly: GCA_949699075.1. Classification (NCBI taxonomy): domain Eukaryota; kingdom Metazoa; phylum Arthropoda; class Insecta; order Lepidoptera; family Noctuidae; genus Asteroscopus; species Asteroscopus sphinx. The sequence continues at coordinate 140,250 of CATIWT010000008.1, read as the reverse complement.
GCGACCATTTAGTCGCAAATACTACCGTAGTGCGATTTCTTTTTTTCGAATCATTCTATAGCTTGGCTCACTACGAACGGTTCGTGGTGTCGCACGTTCAGCTACGACCTTCCAGGGCCGAGGAATCTGCCTCCGTTTGAAAAAAAATCCCACGATATTGTCCGTAAATTAAATTAAATTTTAATGTTATGTTCCTTTTTGCGACCATTTAGTCGCAAATACTACGGTAGTGCGATTTCTTTTTTTCAAATCATTCTATAGCTTGGCTCACTACGAACAGTTCGTGGTGTCGCACGTTCAGCTACGACCTTCCAGGGCCGAGGAATCTGCCTCCGTTTGAAAAAAAATCCCACGATATTGTCCGTAAATTAAATTAAATTTTAATGTTATGTTCCTTTTTGCGACCATTTAGTCGCAAATACTACGGTAGTGCGATTTCTTTTTTTCGAATCATTCTATAGCTTGGCTCACTACGAACGGTTCGTGGTATCGCACGTTCAGCTACGACCTTCCAGGGCCGAGGAATCTGCCTCCGTTTGAAAAAAAATCCCACGATATTGTCCGTAAATTAAATTAAATTTTAATGTTATGTTCCTTTTTGCGACCATTTAGTCGCAAATACTACGGTAGTGCGATTTCTTTTTTTCGAATCATTCTATAGCTTGGCTCACTACGAACGGTTCGTGGTGTCGCACGTTCAGCTACGACCTTCCAGGGCCGAGGAATCTGCCTCCGTTTGAAAAAAAATCCCACGATATTGTCCGTAAATTAAATTAAATTTTAATGTTATGCTAAGGAAAGAAGACGCATTTTTTTGAAATATTGTGTCCAAATAGGAAAAATGGCAGGAAAAAGAAATAAATAGGTGTACAAAAAAAAATGCTAGAGTGTATATTATATATATATAACCATAGCATAAGTAAACTTAGGTATAAGAAAAATGATAATAATAAAGTACAAGGACAAATGAGATGGGAGAAAATCGAAGCAAGTTAAGATGGTAACAGGAAAGAGAGATTGTTAAAATAAGCATGTTATATTGTATAAAATTTTCTGAAGAATGTAACACAAAAAGAACAGAGTTTTGTTATAATAAAATTAGATTAAGAAATTGATGTAAACCCTAACTGCCTCGTTGGTCTAGTGGTTGCAAGCGCGACTGCTGAGCGTGGGGTCCTGGGTTCGATTCCCGGGTCGGACAAAGTGTTATTGGGTTTTTTCATTAGGAAATTCTCAGTAGCAGCCCGGAGTCTGGATTTGTGCCCGGTCAATGGCAATAGGCTCGCCCCCTATTACATGGGACTATAACATAACTGGCGAAATGTGGGTGTACTATACACCTCTGCCTACCCCTTCGGGGAAATACAGGCGTGATGTATGTATGTATGTTATGTAAACCCTAGTATTAAGATAAATAAAGAACTCAACATGGTCTCGGATAATGTCCGAGGAGAATCTTAGCTCGCAGGCTCCGCCATAGCGCGGAGAGGTAGGCGCCATAAAAAAAAAAAAAAAAAAAAACCTAACCTAACCTAACCTAACCTAACCTAACCTAACCTAACCTAACCTAACCTAACCTAACCTTACCTAACTTAACCTAACCGCAAGACCTAACTTAGTCGCAAATACTACGGTAGTGCGATTTCTTTTTTTAATCATTCTATAGCTTGGCTCACTACGAACGGTTCGTGGTGTCGCACGTTCAGCTACGACCTTCCAGGGCCGAGGAATCTGCCTCCGTTTGAAAAAAAAACCCACGATATTGTCCGTAAATTAAATTAAATTTTAATGTTATGCTAAGGAAAGAAGACGCATTTTTTTGAAATATTGTGTCCAAATAGGAAAAATGGCAGGAAAAAGAAATAAATAGGTGTACAAAAAAAAATGCTAGAGTGTATATTATATATATATAACCATAGCATAAGTAAACTTAGGTATAAGAAAAATGATAATAATAAAGTACAAGGACAAATGAGATGGGAGAAAATCGAAGCAAGTTAAGATGGTAACAGGAAAGAGAGATTGTAAAAATAAGCATGTTATATTGTATAAAATTTTCTGAAGAATGTAACACAAAAAGAACAGAGTTTTGTTATAATAAAATTAGATTAAGAAAAATAAAAAATAAAAAAAAAAACCTAACCTAACCTAACCTAACCTAACCTAACCTAACCTAACCTAACCTAACCTAACCGCAAGACCTAACTTAGTCGCAAATACTACGGTAGTGCGATTTCTTTTTTTAATCATTCTATAGCTTGGCTCACTACGAACGGTTCGTGGTGTCGCACGTTCGGCTACGACCTTCCAGGGCCGAGGAATCTGCCTCCGTTTGAAAAAAAATCCCACGATATTGTCCGTAAATTAAATTAAATTTTAATGTTATGTTCCTTTTTGCGACCAGTTAGTCGCAAATACTACGGTAGTGCGATTTCTTTTTTTCGAATCATTCTATAGCTTGGCTCACTACGATCGGTTCGTGGTGTCGCACGTTCAGCTACGACCTTCCAGGGCCGAGGAATCTGCCTCCGTTTGAAAAAAAATCCCACGATATTGTCCGTAAATTAAATTAAATTTTAATGTTATGTTCCTTTTTGCGACCATTTAGTCGCAAATACTACCGTAGTGCGATTTCTTTTTTTCGAATCATTCTATAGCTTGGCTCACTACGAACGGTTCGTGGTGTCGCACGTTCAGCTACGACCTTCCAGGGCCGAGGAATCTGCCTCCGTTTGAAAAAAAATCCCACG
>CATIWT010000008.1:92500-135000 GCA_949699075.1 Asteroscopus sphinx | reverse complement strand
TCCTTCAACTACCTTAGCCGGGGGCGTGGGAACCCGTGAGTATTCACACAACCACCCCCGACAGGTCCTGGCCCGCCACAAGCAGGCGAGCCCCTTCTCCCCGTGCGGCCTAACGTCGGCCGCACCCTCCTAGGTGGCGCACACGGAACACTGCACGCCACTTCACCTCATGGGCCTTTACCAGCCGCGCCAACTACGCCGGCTGTGCCAGCTACGCCAGCTGCTGGTCGGGCAGCAGACTACCCCGAGTCTGCTGCCCGCAGGCCCTACCTCCCGTAAATTTTTATAGAGGTTTTCTTCCTCGCGGTCCGGGCGGTGAAGCCAAGACCCTCGGTCCCAAGAGGCGCGAGAACACTACTCAGCGGGCACTCCTGGGGTTACGAGATCGACGGGGGCAGGGAAAGATAGTCCCCCCGCTGCCTGCCCAGTGGCAGGGTGAGTGCACACCGGGCCCGCCCCCGCTCCTCCACTGTGCCCTCTGCTGATATCAGAGGGACACGTGGAGCAACCCCCTACTGGCCCAGAACGGGCCCCTCCCGTGCCAGAATATTCGCCACAGGCAATAAAATCCCCCGAAGGTTAATCCCTCGGCAGGATTTTATTGCCCGTGCCCAGGATGCACCGGCCAAACAACTGCCGATCCCTCCAGACGTGTCCAGAAGGACAAGCAGCCGTCAGGCACACGTGGAGGTTTTCTGGCCAGCACCCCAACCTAACCTAACCTAACCTAACCTAACCTAACCTAACCTAACCGCAAGACCTGGAGAATTTGAGTGGGATCATTGACGATAAACTAAGTAGGAATAAATTTTTGAAATACAGTGTCAAGATAGCTACAAGGGTGATAAACAGAAATAAATAGATATTAAGCTAAGTACTGATATTATAAGAATATTATGACAGTAGCTAAAATCACGATGATAATGTCAAATATAAGCCACTTGTAGTAGAATAAGATGTTTTTAATATTGTTGCTAAGTAATTATTGTCATGTTGTAACTGAATTTATTGTTAACTTTAAGTATTGTTAGTTTTAAGTATTTTAATTATATTGGATATTGACATGGGAACTATGATAATAATTATATATAGGGAAAAATGTAACAATTATACACTGTAAATACCTAATACCGCAAATAAAGGCTCGGATCATGTCCGAGGAAAACCTAGCTCGCAGACTCCGCCAAAGCGCGGAGAGGTAGGCGCCATAAAAAAAATAAATAAAAAAAAAAACCGCAAGACCTAACTTAGTCGCAAATACTACGGTAGTGCGATTTCTTTTTTTAATCATTCTATAGCTTGGCTCACTACGAACGGTTTGTGGTGTCGCACGTTCAGCTACGACCTTCCAGGGCCGAGGAATCTGCCTCCGTTTGAAAAAAAAACCCACGATATTGTCCGTAAATTAAATTAAATTTTAATGTTATGTTCCTTTTTGCGACCATTTAGTCGCAAATACTACCGTAGTGCGATTTCTTTTTTTCGAATCATTCTATAGCTTGGCTCACTACAAACGGTTCGTGGTGTCGCACGTTCAGCTACGACCTTCCAGGGCCGAGGAATCTGCCTCCGTTTGAAAAAAAATCCCACGATATTGTCCGTAAATTAAATTAAATTTTAATGTTATGTTCCTTTTTGCGACCATTTAGTTGCAAATACTACGGTAGTGCGATTTCTTTTTTTCAAATCATTCTATAGCTTGGCTCACTACGAACGGTTCGTGGTGTCGCACGTTCAGCTACGACCTTCCAGGGCCGAGGAATCTGCCTCCGTTTGAAAAAAAATCCCACGATATTGTCCGTAAATTAAATTAAATTTTAATGTTATGTTCCTTTTTGTGACCATTTAGTTGCAAATACTACGGTAGTGCGATTTCTTTTTTTCAAATCATTCTATAGCTTGGCTCACTACGAACGGTTCGTGGTGTCGCACGTTCAGCTACGACCTTCCAGGGCCGAGGAATCTGCCTCCGTTTGAAAAAAAATCCCACGATATTGTCCGTAAATTAAATTAAATTTTAATGTTATGTTCCTTTTTGCGACCATTTAGTCGCAAATACTACGGTAGTGCGATTTCTTTTTTTCGAATCATTCTATAGCTTGGCTCACTACGAACGGTTCGTGGTGTCGCACGTTCAGCTACGACCTTCCAGGGCCGAGGAATCTGCCTCCGTTTGAAAAAAAATCCCACGATATTGTCCGTAAATTAAATTAAATTTTAATGTTATGCTAAGGAAAGAAGACGCATTTTTTTGAAATATTGTGTCCAAATAGGAAAAATGGCAGGAAAAAGAAATAAATAGGTGTACAAAAAAAAATGCTAGAGTGTATATTATATAAATATAACCATAGCATAAGTAAACTTAGGTATAAGAAAAATGATAATAATAAAGTACAAGGACAAATGAGATGGGAGAAAATCGAAGCAAGTTAAGATGGTAACAGGAAAGAGAGATTGTAAAAATAAGCATGTTATATTGTATAAAATTTTCTGAAGAATGTAACACAAAAAGAACAGAGTTTTGTTATAATAAAATTAGATTAAGAAATTGATGTAAACCCTAGTATTAAGATTAATAAAGAACTCAACATGGCCTCGGATAATGTCCGAGGAGAATCTTAGCTCGCAGGCTCCGCCATAGCGCGGAGAGGTAGGCGCCATAAAAAAAAAAAAAATAAAAAAAAAAAAACCTAACCTTACCTAACCTAACCTAACCTAACCTAACCTAACCTAACCTAACCTAACCTAACCTAACCTAACCGCAAGACCTAACTTAGTCGCAAATACAACGGTAGTGCGATTTCTTTTTTTAATCATTCTATAGCTTGGCTCACTACGAACGGTTCGTGGTGTCGCACGTTCAGCTACGACCTTCCAGGGCCGAGGAATCTGCCTCCGTTTGAAAAAAAATCCCACGATATTGTCCGTAAATTAAATTAAATTTTAATGTTATGTTCCTTTTTGCGACCATTTAGTCGCAAATACTACCGTAGTGCGATTTCTTTTTTTCGAATCATTCTATAGCTTGGCTCACTACGAACGGTTCGTGGTGTCGCACGTTCAGCTACGACCTTCCAGGGCCGAGGAATCTGCCTCCGTTTGAAAAAAAATCCCACGATATTGTCCGTAAATTAAATTAAATTTTAATGTTATGTTCCTTTTTGCGACCATTTAGTCGCAAATACTACGGTAGTGCGATTTCTTTTTTTCGAATCATTCTATAGCTTGGCTCACTACGAACGGTTCGTGGTGTCGCACGTTCAGCTACGACCTTCCAGGGCCGAGGAATCTGCCTCCGTTTGAAAAAAAATCCCACGATATTGTCCGTAAATTAAATTAAATTTTAATGTTATGTTCCTTTTTGCGACCATTTAGTCGCAAATACTACGGTAGTGCGATTTCTTTTTTTCGAATCATTCTATAGCTTGGCTCACTACGAACGGTTCGTGGTGTCGCACGTTCAGCTACGACCTTCCAGGGCCGAGGAATCTGCCTCCGTTTGAAAAAAAAACCCACGATATTGTCCGTAAATTAAATTAAATTTTAATGTTATGCTAAGGAAAGAAGACGCATTTTTTTGAAATATTGTGTCCAAATAGGAAAAATGGCAGGAAAAAGAAATAAATAGGTGTACAAAAAAAAATGCTAGAGTGTATATTATATATATATAACCATAGCATAAGTAAACTTAGGTATAAGAAAAATGATAATAATAAAGTACAAGGACAAATGAGATGGGAGAAAATCGAAGCAAGTTAAGATGGTAACAGGAAAGAGAGATTGTTAAAATAAGCATGTTATATTGTATAAAATTTTCTGAAGAATGTAACACAAAAAGAACAGAGTTTTGTTATAATAAAATTAGATTAAGAAATTGATGTAAACCCTAACTGCCTCGTTGGTCTAGTGGTTGCAAGCGCGACTGCTGAGCGTGGGGTCCTGGGTTCGATTCCCGGGTCGGACAAAGTGTTATTGGGTTTTTTCATTAGGAAATTCTCAGTAGCAGCCCGGAGTCTGGATTTGTGCCCGGTCAATGGCAATAGGCTCGCCCCCTATTACATGGGACTATAACATAACTGGCGAAATGTGGGTGTACTATACACCTCTGCCTACCCCTTCGGGGAAATACAGGCGTGATGTATGTATGTATGTTATGTAAACCCTAGTATTAAGATAAATAAAGAACTCAACATGGTCTCGGATAATGTCCGAGGAGAATCTTAGCTCGCAGGCTCCGCCATAGCGCGGAGAGGTAGGCGCCATAAAAAAAAAAAAAAAAAAAAACCTAACCTAACCTAACCTAACCTAACCTAACCTAACCTAACCTAACCTTTTTTTTTTTTTTTTTTGATCTCGGGGTGGAAAATCCTCATGGATGTCCCCCGCCCCGGGGAGGGCGGGGGGGTCTGTCGGACTCTTACCGACTAAAAACCACCCCGGTGTTCCATCACTCACCTGCGCCGGGGTCGCGGGAACGCGCTATTCTTCCGCAACCCCGGCTGGTGCTGGCCCGCTAGCGCGGGCCCCGTCTCGAGCGGGGGGAGTGAGGTGTTTGACTCCCCCCGCAACGGTTAAGAGGGGCGCGCGTGGAACACTACGCGCCGCCACCTCGGGTCCTGATGTATGGGGGGCGGCGGACGTCCCCGATTCCGTCGCCCCTGGACCCATTTAGGGGGGCTGGAAGAGGGCGTTGTCCGCCCTCCGCCGACGCCCGGTGCGCCTGCTGCGGATCGGAAGGGCTGTCTCCACCTCCCTCAACCTTTCCGCAGCCTCCTTCTGGGAGACGACTGTCTCGCAGAAGGAAACCACCGCGTCCCAGGACTCAACGCTGCCGACCATCGAATTAACTACGGCCGGCAGCGACAGGTCCCTGCCTACTTCTGAGATGAGGGCACGACGTGGCTCCTCCCAAGCAGCACACTCTGCCAGCGTATGCCACGCCGTGTCCTCAACCTAACCTAACCTAACCTAACCTAACCGCAAGACCTAACTTAGTCGCAAATACTACGGTAGTGCGATTTCTTTTTTTAATCATTCTATAGCTTGGCTCACTACGAACGGTTCGTGGTGTCGCACGTTCAGCTACGACCTTCCAGGGCCGAGGAATCTGCCTCCGTTTGAAAAAAAATCCCACGATATTGTCCGTAAATTAAATTAAATTTTAATGTTATGCTAAGGAAAGAAGACGCATTTTTTTGAAATATTGTGTCCAAATAGGAAAAATGGCAGGAAAAAGAAATAAATAGGTGTACAAAAAAAAATGCTAGAGTGTATATTATATATATATAACCATAGCATAAGTAAACTTAGGTATAAGAAAAATGATAATAATAAAGTACAAGGACAAATGAGATGGGAGAAAATCGAAGCAAGTTAAGATGGTAACAGGAAAGAGAGATTGTAAAAATAAGCATGTTATATTGTATAAAATTTTCTGAAGAATGTAACACAAAAAGAACAGAGTTTTGTTATAATAAAATTAGATTAAGAAAAAAAAAAAATAAAAAAAAAACCTAACCTAACCTAACCTAACCTAACCTAACCTAACCTTTTTTTTTTTTTTTTTTGATCTCGGGGTGGAAAATCCTCATGGATGTCCCCCGCCCCGGGGAGGGCGGGGGGGTCTGTCGGACTCTTACCGACTAAAAACCACCCCGGTGTTCCATCACTCACCTGCGCCGGGGTCGCGGGAACGCGCTATTCTTCCGCAACCCCGGCTGGTGCTGGCCCGCTGGCGCGGGCCCCGTCTCGAGCGGGGGGAGTGAGGTGTTTGACTCCCCCCGCAACGGCTAAGAGGGGCGCGCGTGGAACACTACGCGCCGCCACCTCGGGTCCTGATGTATGGGGGGCGGCGGACGTCCCCGATTCCGTCGCCCCTGGACCCATTTAGGGGGGCTGGAAGAGGGCGTTGTCCGCCCTCCGCCGACGCCCGGTGCGCCTGCTGCGGATCGGGAGGACGGTCTCCACCTCCCTCAACCTTTCCGCAGCCTCCTTCTGGGAGACGACTGTCTCGCAGAAGGAAACCACCGCGTCCCAGGACTCAACGCTGCCGACCATCGAATTAACTACGGCCGGCAGCGACAGGTCACTGCCTACTTCTGAGATGAGGGCACGACGTGGCTCCTCCCAAGCAGCACACTCTGCCAGCGTATGCCACGCCGTGTCCTCCCGGCAGTCGACGCAGTGGTGACACCGTGCGTCTGGCTCCCTGTTTATGCGACACAGGTACTTCCCGAAGCAACCATGCCCCGAAAGCACCTGCGTCGCCCGAAACGTCAGGGAGCCGTGCCTCCTCCCGAACCATTCGTCGAGCACTGGTCGGATCGCCCCGACGGTAGCGAGACCGGCGGAAGGGCGCAAAAGCCTGTCCCGCCACTCAGCCACCAGGAAACCTAACCTAACCTAACCTAACCTAACCGCAAGACCTAACTTAGTCGCAAATACTACGGTAGTGCGATTTCTTTTTTTAATCATTCTATAGCTTGGCTCACTACGAACGTTTCGTGGTGTCGCACGTTCAGCTACGACCTTCCAGGGCCGAGGAATCTGCCTCCGTTTGAAAAAAAATCCCACGATATTGTCCGTAAATTAAATTAAATTTTAATGTTATGCTAAGGAAAGAAGACGCATTTTTTTGAAATATTGTGTCCAAATAGGAAAAATGGCAGGAAAAAGAAATAAATAGGTGTACAAAAAAAAATGCTAGAGTGTATATTATATATATATAACCATAGCATAAGTAAACTTAGGTATAAGAAAAATGATAATAATAAAGTACAAGGACAAATGAGATGGGAGAAAATCGAAGCAAGTTAAGATGGTAACAGGAAAGAGAGATTGTAAAAATAAGCATGTTATATTGTATAAAATTTTCTGAAGAATGTAACACAAAAAGAACAGAGTTTTGTTATAATAAAATTAGATTAAGAAAAAAAAAAATATAAAAAAAAAAACCTAACCTAACCTAACCTAACCTAACCTAACCTAACCTAACCTAACCTAACCTAACCGCAAGACCTAACTTAGTCGCAAATACTACGGTAGTGCGATTTCTTTTTTTAATCATTCTATAGCTTGGCTCACTACGAACGGTTCGTGGTGTCGCACGTTCGGCTACGACATTCCAGGGCCGAGGAATCTGCCTCCGTTTGAAAAAAAATCCCACGATATTGTCCGTAAATTAAATTAAATTTTAATGTTATGTTCCTTTTTGCGACCAGTTAGTCGCAAATACTACGGTAGTGCGATTTCTTTTTTTCGAATCATTCTATAGCTTGGCTCACTACGATCGGTTCGTGGTGTCGCACGTTCAGCTACGACCTTCCAGGGCCGAGGAATCTGCCTCCGTTTGAAAAAAAATCCCACGATATTGTCCGTAAATTAAATTAAATTTTAATGTTATGTTCCTTTTTGCGACCATTTAGTCGCAAATACTACCGTAGTGCGATTTCTTTTTTTCGAATCATTCTATAGCTTGGCTCACTACGAACGGTTCGTGGTGTCGCACGTTCAGCTACGACCTTCCAGGGCCGAGGAATCTGCCTCCGTTTGAAAAAAAATCCCACGATATTGTCCGTAAATTAAATTAAATTTTAATGTTATGTTCCTTTTTGCGACCATTTAGTCGCAAATACTACGGTAGTGCGATTTCTTTTTTTCGAATCATTCTATAGCTTGGCTCACTACGAACGGTTGGTGGTGTCGCACGTTCAGCTACGACCTTCCAGGGCCGAGGAATCTGCCTCCGATTGAAAAAAAATCCCACGATATTGTCCGTAAATTAAATTAAATTTTAATGTTATGTTCCTTTTTGCGACCATTTAGTCGCAAATACTACGGTAGTGCGATTTCTTTTTTTCAAATCATTCTATAGCTTGGCTCACTACGAACGGTTCGTGGTGTCGCACGTTCAGCTACGACCTTCCAGGGCCGAGGAATCTGCCTCCGTTTGAAAAAAAATCCCACGATATTGTCCGTAAATTAAATTAAATTTTAATGTTATGTTCCTTTTTGCGACCATTTAGTCGCAAATACTACGGTAGTGCGATTTCTTTTTTTAATCATTCTATAGCTTGGCTCACTACGAACGGTTCGTGGTGTCGCACGTTCCGCTACGACCTTCCAGGGCCGAGGAATCTGCCTCCGTTTGAAAAAAAATCCCACGATATTGGCTCACTACGATCGGTTCGTGGTGTCGCACGTTCAGCTACGACCTTCCAGGGCCGAGGAATCTGCCTCCGTTTGAAAAAAAATCCCACGATATTGTCCGTAAATTAAATTAAATTTTAATGTTATGTTCCTTTTTGCGACCATTTAGTCGCAAATACTACCGTAGTGCGATTTCTTTTTTTCGAATCATTCTATAGCTTGGCTCACTACGAACGGTTCGTGGTGTCGCACGTTCAGCTACGACCTTCCAGGGCCGAGGAATCTGCCTCCGTTTGAAAAAAAATCCCACGATATTGTCCGTAAATTAAATTAAATTTTAATGTTATGTTCCTTTTTGCGACCATTTAGTCGCAAATACTACCGTAGTGCGATTTCTTTTTTTCAAATCATTCTATAGCTTGGCTCACTACGAACGGTTCGTGGTGTCGCACGTTCAGCTACGACCTTCCAGGGCCGAGGAATCTGCCTCCGTTTGAAAAAAAATCCCACGATATTGTCCGTAAATTAAATTAAATTTTAATGTTATGTTCCTTTTTGTGACCATTTAGTCGCAAATACTACGGTAGTGCGATTTCTTTTTTTAATCATTCTATAGCTTGGCTCACTACGAACGGTTCGTGGTGTCGCACGTTCAGCTACGACCTTCCAGGGCCGAGGAATCTGCCTCCGTTTGAAAAAAAATCCCACGATATTGTCCGTAAATTAAATTAAATTTTAATGTTATGTTCCTTTTTGCGACCATTTAGTCGCAAATACTACGGTAGTGCGATTTCTTTTTTTCGAATCATTCTATAGCTTGGCTCACTACGAACGGTTCGTGGTGTCGCACGTTCAGCTACGACCTTCCAGGGCCGAGGAATCTGCCTCCGTTTGAAAAAAAAACCCACGATATTGTCCGTAAATTAAATTAAATTTTAATGTTATGCTAAGGAAAGAAGACGCATTTTTTTGAAATATTGTGTCCAAATAGGAAAAATGGCAGGAAAAAGAAATAAATAGGTGTACAAAAAAAAATGCTAGAGTGTATATTATATATATATAACCATAGCATAAGTAAACTTAGGTATAAGAAAAATGATAATAATAAAGTACAAGGACAAATGAGATGGGAGAAAATCGAAGCAAGTTAAGATGGTAACAGGAAAGAGAGATTGTAAAAATAAGCATGTTATATTGTATAAAATTTTCTGAAGAATGTAACACAAAAAGAACAGAGTTTTGTTATAATAAAATTAGATTAAGAAAAAAAAAAATATAAAAAAAAAAACCTAACCTAACCTAACCTAACCTAACCTAACCTAACCTAACCTAACCTAACCTAACCGCAAGACCTAACTTAGTCGCAAATACTACGGTAGTGCGATTTCTTTTTTTAATCATTCTATAGCTTGGCTCACTACGAACGGTTCGTGGTGTCGCACGTTCGGCTACGACATTCCAGGGCCGAGGAATCTGCCTCCGTTTGAAAAAAAATCCCACGATATTGTCCGTAAATTAAATTAAATTTTAATGTTATGTTCCTTTTTGCGACCAGTTAGTCGCAAATACTACGGTAGTGCGATTTCTTTTTTTCGAATCATTCTATAGCTTGGCTCACTACGATCGGTTCGTGGTGTCGCACGTTCAGCTACGACCTTCCAGGGCCGAGGAATCTGCCTCCGTTTGAAAAAAAATCCCACGATATTGTCCGTAAATTAAATTAAATTTTAATGTTATGTTCCTTTTTGCGACCATTTAGTCGCAAATACTACCGTAGTGCGATTTCTTTTTTTCGAATCATTCTATAGCTTGGCTCACTACGAACGGTTCGTGGTGTCGCACGTTCAGCTACGACCTTCCAGGGCCGAGGAATCTGCCTCCGTTTGAAAAAAAATCCCACGATATTGTCCGTAAATTAAATTAAATTTTAATGTTATGTTCCTTTTTGCGACCATTTAGTCGCAAATACTACCGTAGTGCGATTTCTTTTTTTCGAATCATTCTATAGCTTGGCTCACTACGAACGGTTGGTGGTGTCGCACGTTCAGCTACGACCTTCCAGGGCCGAGGAATCTGCCTCCGATTGAAAAAAAATCCCACGATATTGTCCGTAAATTAAATTAAATTTTAATGTTATGTTCCTTTTTGCGACCATTTAGTCGCAAATACTACGGTAGTGCGATTTCTTTTTTTCAAATCATTCTATAGCTTGGCTCACTACGAACGGTTCGTGGTGTCGCACGTTCAGCTACGACCTTCCAGGGCCGAGGAATCTGCCTCCGTTTGAAAAAAAATCCCACGATATTGTCCGTAAATTAAATTAAATTTTAATGTTATGTTCCTTTTTGCGACCATTTAGTCGCAAATACTACGGTAGTGCGATTTCTTTTTTTAATCATTCTATAGCTTGGCTCACTACGAACGGTTCGTGGTGTCGCACGTTCCGCTACGACCTTCCAGGGCCGAGGAATCTGCCTCCGTTTGAAAAAAAATCCCACGATATTGGCTCACTACGATCGGTTCGTGGTGTCGCACGTTCAGCTACGACCTTCCAGGGCCGAGGAATCTGCCTCCGTTTGAAAAAAAATCCCACGATATTGTCCGTAAATTAAATTAAATTTTAATGTTATGTTCCTTTTTGCGACCATTTAGTCGCAAATACTACCGTAGTGCGATTTCTTTTTTTCGAATCATTCTATAGCTTGGCTCACTACGAACGGTTCGTGGTGTCGCACGTTCAGCTACGACCTTCCAGGGCCGAGGAATCTGCCTCCGTTTGAAAAAAAATCCCACGATATTGTCCGTAAATTAAATTAAATTTTAATGTTATGTTCCTTTTTGCGACCATTTAGTCGCAAATACTACCGTAGTGCGATTTCTTTTTTTCAAATCATTCTATAGCTTGGCTCACTACGAACGGTTCGTGGTGTCGCACGTTCAGCTACGACCTTCCAGGGCCGAGGAATCTGCCTCCGTTTGAAAAAAAATCCCACGATATTGTCCGTAAATTAAATTAAATTTTAATGTTATGTTCCTTTTTGTGACCATTTAGTCGCAAATACTACGGTAGTGCGATTTCTTTTTTTAATCATTCTATAGCTTGGCTCACTACGAACGGTTCGTGGTGTCGCACGTTCAGCTACGACCTTCCAGGGCCGAGGAATCTGCCTCCGTTTGAAAAAAAATCCCACGATATTGTCCGTAAATTAAATTAAATTTTAATGTTATGTTCCTTTTTGCGACCATTTAGTCGCAAATACTACGGTAGTGCGATTTCTTTTTTTCGAATCATTCTATAGCTTGGCTCACTACGAACGGTTCGTGGTGTCGCACGTTCAGCTACGACCTTCCAGGGCCGAGGAATCTGCCTCCGTTTGAAAAAAAAACCCACGATATTGTCCGTAAATTAAATTAAATTTTAATGTTATGCTAAGGAAAGAAGACGCATTTTTTTGAAATATTGTGTCCAAATAGGAAAAATGGCAGGAAAAAGAAATAAATAGGTGTACAAAAAAAAATGCTAGAGTGTATATTATATATATATAACCATAGCATAAGTAAACTTAGGTATAAGAAAAATGATAATAATAAAGTACAAGGACAAATGAGATGGGAGAAAATCGAAGCAAGTTAAGATGGTAACAGGAAAGAGAGATTGTAAAAATAAGCATGTTATATTGTATAAAATTTTCTGAAGAATGTAACACAAAAAGAACAGAGTTTTGTTATAATAAAATTAGATTAAGAAATTGATGTAAACCCTAGTATTAAGATTAATAAAGAACTCAACATGGTCTCGGATAATGTCCGAGGAGAATCTTAGCTCGCAGGCTCCGCCATAGCGCGGAGAGGTAGGCGCCATAAAAAAAAAAAAAAAAAAAAAAATTACCTAACCTAACCTAACCTAACCTAACCTAACCTTTTTTTTTTTTTTTTTTTTTTGATCTCGGGGTGGAAAATCCTCATGGATGTCCCCCGCCCCGGGGAGGGCGGGGGGGTCTGTCGGACTCTTACCGACTAAAAACCACCCCGGTGTTCCATCACTCACCTGCGCCGGGGTCGCGGGAACGCGCTATTCTTCCGCAACCCCGGCTGGTGCTGGCCCGCTAGCGCGGGCCCCGTCTCGAGCGGGGGGAGTGAGGTGTTTGACTCCCCCCGCAACGGCTAAGAGGGGCGCGCGTGGAACACTACGCGCCGCCACCTCGGGTCCTGATGTATGGGGGGCGGCGGACGTCCCCGATTCCGTCGCCCCTGGACCCATTTAGGGGGGCTGGAAGAGGGCGTTGTCCGCCCTCCGCCGACGCCCGGTGCGTCTGCTGCGGATCGGGAGGACGGTCTCCACCTCCCTCAACCTTTCCGCAGCCTCCTTCTGGGAGACGACTGTCTCGCAGAAGGAAACCACCGCGTCCCAGGACTCAACGCTGCCGACCATCGAATTAACTACGGCCGGCAGCGACAGGTCACTGCCTACTTCTGAGATGAGGGCACGACGTGGCTCCTCCCAAGCAGCACACTCTGCCAGCGTATGCCACGCCGTGTCCTCCCGGCAGTCGACGCAGTGGTGACACCGTGCGTCTGGCTCCCTGTTTATGCGACACAGGTACTTCCCGAAGCAACCATGCCCCGAAAGCACCTGCGTCGCCCGAAACGTCAGGGAGCCGTGCCTCCTCCCGAACCATTCGTCGAGCACTGGTCGGATCGCCCCGACGGTAGCGAGACCGGCGGAAGGGCGCAAAAGCCTGTCCCGCCACTCAGCCACCAGGACCTCGCGGAGCTGCGACCGACGCAGCTCGATCTCTCGCTGCATCGGTCGCTCGCCCCGCGACCTCGCGTCCTCACGCCACCGATAGAGTGACGCGAGCACCTTCGCCTCCAGGTCCCAGGGCGGGGACCCGGCCAGTGCACAACCCGCCTCGTAGGAGATCGTGCGATACCCCCGAATGACTCTGACGGCCATAGCCCGCTGCGGCTTCCGCAGAACAGCTATGCTACCGGCCGTCAGGTCAGACGCCCAGATCGGCGCTCCGTAGAGCGCCATGGATCGCACGATCCCCATGTAGAGCCGCCTACAGGCGGCGCTCGGGCCCCCCAGATTGGGAAGCAGCGTTGCCAGCGCCCCGGCCGCGCCCAACAACTTGGGCGCCAGCCGCCGGAAGTGGGGTCCGAAGTCCCAACGGCTGTCGAGCACCAATCCCAGATATTTCATGGTGGGCTCGACAGCGATCCGGACCCCCCCGACCACGATGTGTGATCCGGCCGGCGGCGCCCGTCGGGGACCATGAAACACCATGGCCTCCGACTTGTTGAGGGCCACCTCCAGGCCGAGGCGCCGTATGCGGCTCACCGTCAGTGAGACCGCCGCCGTCGCGAGCAACGCTGCCTCCCTGTGCGAACTCCCCCGGGCCGTGACCAGCGTGTCGTCCGCGTAACACGTCAGGTCCGCGCCCGGCGGGAGTTCGCCCCTTAGCACCCAGTCGTACCCGATGTTCCACAGGAGCGGACCCACGACCGAACCCTGTGGAACACCGCACGACACCTGGCGCTGGTTTCCGCCATCGCGTCCCACGTAGGTGACACACCTCCCGGCTAAGTAAGCCCCAACGATGCGGCGGAGGTAGAGAGGCACGCGATGATACCGCAGTGCCTCTCTAATACAGCTCCAGGGCAGGGTGTTGAAAGCGTTGGAGATGTCTAAAGACACCGCCACCACCACCCCGCCCCGGGACACGGTTTCCTCCGCCAGGACTCTCACCCTCGACACAGCGTGGATGGTAGAGCGCCCATGCCGAAAGCCGTACTGGCTCTCGGCCAGGTCCGGCCCCTCTCCGCACAAGTGGCGGACGAGGCGGGCTGCGAGTATACGCTCGAACAGCTTGCCCACCTCGTCGAGCAACACTATGGGCCGGTACGCGGACGGCGAGTCCGCCGGGCGCCCCGCCTTCCTGAGCAGGACCAGACGACCGGTCTTCCACAATGTGGGAAACTGACCCTGCTCGAGGCACGCTGTGTAGAGTCCTCTCAGCTGGGGCTCTAGCTCCTTGAGGGCGAGGGCCAAAGCTAGGCCGTGAATACCGTCGGGCCCCGGAGCCACTTTCTTGGCCCGGAGCCGCCTCACGGCCGCCCTCATCTCCTCCTGTGTCACCTCTGGGACGCTGATGGCGTCCTCCTCCTCTGCAAGCTCTGCGGCCGTGGGCAAAGCCATCGGCGGCGGAGTGTGTTCCGCTCTAGCCGGGAAGAGGGCCGCAACTACCTCCTCCAGCAGCTCGGGTTGGAGACTCTCCGTAAGTGGGGGCGCCGCGGCTCGAAGTTGCCCTCGAACCGCTTTATACGGGCGCCCCCACGGATCCCCGTCCAGAGTCTCCAACATCCTCTCCCTGGATCGCGTCCTCGACTCGCCGATGGCCAGCCACAGAGCCTGCTTTGCCGCGCGGTACACCTCATACCGCGCGGCTTCTTCGTCGGGTACCCGACGACGTGTCCTCCGGTAGTGGGTGTACTGGCGCCTAGCCGCCACGCACGCGATGCGTAGCTGCGCGATTTCGGCGGTCCACCAGTACACCTGGCGCCTTGCACATTGTGCGTGGACCCGGGGCATGGACGCATCGCAAATTTGCGTCATCGCCCCGCGGAACCACAGCGCCTCCCGTTCGACGTCATCGGGTCCGTTCGTTGCCGACTCCCGGCTCCAGGCCTGGACAATAGCAGCCTCCTCGAGAAATTCCCTGTCGATGTGCCTACGCGCCCAGCGCGGGCCGTCCCGACGCGGGACTGATCCTGCGGTTCTGCGGTCGCCAGCGGTCTGGGCGGAGACGTCGAAACGGATGTAACGGTGATCCGACAACGTCTCCACCTCCACGGCGACACGCCAGTCGCGAACACGGCTCGCGACAGCAGGGCTAGCGAACGACACGTCTACTATCGATCCGCCCCGCTGCCGCACGCACGTGTGGACCGAGCCCCGGTTCAGGACGACCAGGCCAGTCGTGACCGCCCACTCTTCCAATGCCTCGCCCTTAGCATCGGTCACCGGGGATCCCCACGCCGCAGATTTGGCGTTGAGATCGCCGAGCAACAGCACCGGGCGAGGATGGAGTCGGCCCACGACGGCACCCAACTCGACAAGAAACCTCTCGAAGTCGGCGAGACTCTTGTTGGGCGAAAAATACGCCCCAACGACGCCAACGCCATCTGCGAGGGCGGCTACCCAGCCGTGCCCTCGAGACGGGCTGACGAGAGCCCCGCCGATGATGGCCACCAAACCGTCAAGGTCTCCCACCCAGTTATCCCTGGGCGGGACCCAGTACGGCTCGGCGACCACGGCCACGTGAATCGACCACTCTGCCATGCTCTGGAGCAAGAGATCCTGAGCTCTGGCACAGTGGTTGATGTTGCCCTGGAGGAAATGGTATTGTGCCATTATGCGCAATCCATTCCCTCCACCGCCCCATTCCCAGGCCGGGAGTCGGCCGAAGGGCAGCCAGGCTGAGGGGGGGGTAAAGAGCCCCCGACAGCTTTGGCACCCCTTCCGTTCTTTTTGTTGGTGGGCGCGCCACATGATTTGGCACCCACTCTGTGCCCGGCGGGCCTCCCTGCAGCTGTACAGAGGCTGCAGTTTGGCGCCGCAGAGCACTGGGCCGCCTTGTGGCCGGGCTGGCCGCAGCGATAGCACAGATCGCTGCGGTCCGTTTCGGCGGTGCTCCGGCACCTGACGTGACCAACGTCCAGGCACCGGTAGCACCGCATGGCCCTAGGCTGCAGCAGTCTAACCCTTGCCGCAACCCACCCCACCAACAAACGCCCTGCGTCAGCGACCTTATTGGCCGCCGCCACCGGGCACCGCACCCAGATCGTGCCGAGCCCACCGGCGTCGGCACGGATCTCGCCCGTCCGCACGTCATCGGGCTGGCACCCACCGGCACGGGCGATGGCCACCGCGACCTCAGCCGGGTTCGTCGAGTCATCCAGGCCGCTGACGCGCAGCTCAGCGGTCTTCATCGGCCTGGATATCTTGACGTCCTCCGGGTTGAGGACCTCTCGCAGCTTGGCGGCCAACGTGTCCGCCCTTTCGCCACTGGAGGCACCCGACACCTCAAGCAACCGCGCCCCCGTAATCGCCGGCTTCAATCTGAAGCCGGACGGTGTGCCGAGGTCGGGGAACGCGACCTTGCTTTTGGCCTCTGTGAGGACCGCCGCGTAGGTGACGCCCCTTTCTGCAGCTCCGGGCTGCAGCGTGATAACTACAGCCGCGGAGCGCGGGGCCCTGACTCTACGCGGTCTTCTCGCCTTCTTGGGTGTCTCGGCCGGTGCTCCATTGGCCTTCTTCCCGCTCTTCTTCTTCTTTTTCTTCTTCCCCACCGTCGTCCACCCGTCGGTATCCTGGGTGGGAGGTGAGGAAGAAGGTGGTGCGGTCGCCGGTGGCGCAGTCACCGGAGTCGCGGTTGCCGTCGTAGGTGCGGTCGCCAGGGGCGCGGTCGCCAGAGGCGCGGAAGCCCCCGCAGGCTTTCTGGGCCCCTGCGTGGGCTTTTTGGGCCCCTGCGCTGGCTTTTTGGCCCCCTCTGCTGGTTTCTGCGCGGGCTTCGTCCTGGCGGACTCCTCCGCCCTCCTCTTGTCCGCTGCAAGTGGGGGTCGGAGCCTTTCCGCTGGGGGGAGGCGCGACTCTATCTCCTCGAGTCGGGCACTCACCATGCCCCCACACTGCATCATGCACACTCTTGCCACACGCTCCAAGTCGTAATCCGACAGGGCAGGTGCAGATGCAGGTGGGGGTGCGGGCGTCGGGGTCGACGACGGCGCAGCAGGTGGCAGGCTGGTGGCCGCGGGAGCTGTCTGCCGCTGGCTGGCAATCCTCATAGCGGCAACCTCCCGCTTGAGGTCCTCTAGCTCGGATCGGAGCCGGCCGTTCTCCTCCCGTATCTTAGCCGTCTCCTCCGAGCTCGTGCGACTAACGAGGACCTCCACCGCCTCCTTGATACCGTCCACCGCCTCCTTTAGGGCACGCGTGTATGTCCCCTTCAGGTTGCCCGATTTGGTGGCAACCGTCATGACGACATCCACGCCTTCCAGCACCTGACTACTGAGCGCCACCCCGGTAACGCTCCCCACGGCTGCCATCCGGGCAGCGCGACGCTCCCTGTTCCTACTGGCCATTACAGCCACCGCGTCGGCTGCGGCAGCCTTCCGCTGCGCCCTTTTGGCAGCGTTCGCTTCCGCCTTGTTGGAGCCTAAGCCCAGGCCGATCTCCTCCCGCCTGGGCTCGGCTGGAGCGTCCTCTACCTGGCTGCCTCCCGAGTCACCGGACACTCCGCTTGGTGCTGGGGTATCCGGGCGCTTCAGGAAGCGCCCTCGAGAGTCGCGCGTCGTCGTCGGAGGGGCCATCGCGCCACCTTGCTCCTTCTTGCCCGTGCGCTTTTTAGCCGCTACAGGCGCATTCTCCTCGCTAGAAGAAGAGCGCCCTGACTCCTTCTGGCGCCTCTCCTTATCGCTATGTGAGCGTTTTCTCCAAAAACGCTCACCCATCTCCCCTTCAGTGCGCGAGCGTCTAGAGCTTACACTCGCAACGCTCGCCATACTCATCCCATCTGAACCTAACCTAACCTAACCTAACCTAACCGCAAGACCTAACTTAGTCGCAAATACTACGGTAGTGCGATTTCTTTTTTTAATCATTCTATAGCTTGGCTCACTACGAACGGTTCGTGGTGTCGCACGTTCAGCTACGACCTTCCAGGGCCGAGGAATCTGCCTCCGTTTGAAAAAAAATCCCACGATATTGTCCGTAAATTAAATTAAATTTTAATGTTATGTTCCTTTTTGCGACCATTTAGTCGCAAATACTACCTTAGTGCGATTTCTTTTTTTCGAATCATTCTATAGCTTGGCTCACTACGAACGGTTCGTGGTGTCGCACGTTCAGCTACGACCTTCCAGGGCCGAGGAATCTGCCTCCGTTTGAAAAAAAATCCCACGATATTGTCCGTAAATTAAATTAAATTTTAATGTTATGTTCCTTTTTGCGACCATTTAGTCGCAAATACTACGGTAGTGCGATTTCTTTTTTTCAAATCATTCTATAGCTTGGCTCACTACGAACGGTTCGTGGTGTCGCACGTTCAGCTACGACCTTCCAGGGCCGAGGAATCTGCCTCCGTTTGAAAAAAAATCCCACGATATTGTCCGTAAATTAAATTAAATTTTAATGTTATGTTCCTTTTTGCGACCATTTAGTCGCAAATACTACGGTAGTGCGATTTCTTTTTTTCGAATCATTCTATAGCTTGGCTCACTACGAACGGTTCGTGGTGTCGCACGTTCAGCTACGACCTTCCAGGGCCGAGGAATCTGCCTCCGTTTGAAAAAAAATCCCACGATATTGTCCGTAAATTAAATTAAATTTTAGTGTTATGTTCCTTATTGCGACCATTTAGTCGCAAATACTACGGTAGTGCGATTTCTTTTTTTCAAATAATTCTATAGCTTGGCTCACTACGAACGGTTCGTGGTGTCGCACGTTAAGCTACGACCTTCCAGGGCCGAGGAATCTGCCTCCGTTTGAAAAAAAATCCCACGATATTGTCCGTAAATTAAATTAAATTTTAATGTTATGCTAAGGAAAGAAGACGCATTTTTTTGAAATATTGTGTCCAAATAGGAAAAATGGCAGGAAAAAGAAATAAATAGGTGTACAAAAAAAAATGCTAGAGTGTATATTATATATATATAACCATAGCATAAGTAAACTTAGGTATAAGAAAAATGATAATAATAAAGTACAAGGACAAATGAGATGGGAGAAAATCGAAGCAAGTTAAGATGGTAACAGGAAAGAGAGATTGTAAAAATAAGCATGTTATATTGTATAAAATTTTCTGAAGAATGTAACACAAAAAGAACAGAGTTTTGTTATAATAAAATTAGATTAAGAAATTGATGTAAACCCTAGTATTAAGATTAATAAAGAACTCAACATGGTCTCGGATAATGTCCGAGGAGAATCTTAGCTCGCAGGCTCCGCCATAGCGCGGAGAGGTAGGCGCCATAAAAAAAAAAAAAAAAAAAAAAAAAAAACCTAACCTAACCTAACCTAACCTAACCTAACCTAACCTAACCTAACCTAACCTAACCTAACCGCAAGACCTGGAGAATTTGAGTGGGATCATTGACGATAAACTAAGTAGGAATAAATTTTTGAAATACAGTGTCAAGATAGCTACAAGGGTGATAAACAGAAATAAATAGATATTAAGCTAAGTACTGATATTATAAGAATATTATGACAGTAGCTAAAATCACGATGATAATGTCAAATATAAGCCACTTGTAGTAGAATAAGATGTTTTTAATATTGTTGCTAAGTAATTATTGTCATGTTGTAACTGAATTTATTGTTAACTAGTTTTAAGTATTTTAATTATATTGGATATTGACATGGGAACTATGATAATAATTATATATAGGGAAAAATGTAACAATTATACACTGTAAATACCTAATACCGCAAATAAAGGCTCGGATCATGTCCGAGGAAAACCTAGCTCGCAGACTCCGCCAAAGCGCGGAGAGGTAGGCGCCATAAAAAAAAAAAATTAAAAAAAAAACCGCAAGACCTAACTTAGTCGCAAATACTACGGTAGTGCGATTTCTTTTTTTAATCATTCTATAGCTTGGCTCACTACGAACGGTTTGTGGTGTCGCACGTTCAGCTACGACCTTCCAGGGCCGAGGAATCTGCCTCCGTTTGAAAAAAAAACCCACGATATTGTCCGTAAATTAAATTAAATTTTAATGTTATGTTCCTTTTTGCGACCATTTAGTCGCAAATACTACCGTAGTGCGATTTCTTTTTTTCGAATCATTCTATAGCTTGGCTCACTACAAACGGTTCGTGGTGTCGCACGTTCAGCTACGACCTTCCAGGGCCGAGGAATCTGCCTCCGTTTGAAAAAAAATCCCACGATATTGTCCGTAAATTAAATTAAATTTTAATGTTATGTTCCTTTTTGCGACCATTTAGTTGCAAATACTACGGTAGTGCGATTTCTTTTTTTCAAATCATTCTATAGCTTGGCTCACTACGAACGGTTCGTGGTATCGCACGTTCAGCTACGACCTTCCAGGGCCGAGGAATCTGCCTCCGTTTGAAAAAAAATCCCACGATATTGTCCGTAAATTAAATTAAATTTTAATGTTATGTTCCTTTTTGTGACCATTTAGTTGCAAATACTACGGTAGTGCGATTTCTTTTTTTCAAATCATTCTATAGCTTGGCTCACTACGAACGGTTCGTGGTGTCGCACGTTCAGCTACGACCTTCCAGGGCCGAGGAATCTGCCTCCGTTTGAAAAAAAATCCCACGATATTGTCCGTAAATTAAATTAAATTTTAATGTTATGTTCCTTTTTGCGACCATTTAGTCGCAAATACTACGGTAGTGCGATTTCTTTTTTTCGAATCATTCTATAGCTTGGCTCACTACGAACGGTTCGTGGTGTCGCACGTTCAGCTACGACCTTCCAGGGCCGAGGAATCTGCCTCCGTTTGAAAAAAAATCCCACGATATTGTCCGTAAATTAAATTAAATTTTAATGTTATGCTAAGGAAAGAAGACGCATTTTTTTGAAATATTGTGTCCAAATAGGAAAAATGGCAGGAAAAAGAAATAAATAGGTGTACAAAAAAAAATGCTAGAGTGTATATTATATAAATATAACCATAGCATAAGTAAACTTAGGTATAAGAAAAATGATAATAATAAAGTACAAGGACAAATGAGATGGGAGAAAATCGAAGCAAGTTAAGATGGTAACAGGAAAGAGAGATTGTAAAAATAAGCATGTTATATTGTATAAAATTTTCTGAAGAATGTAACACAAAAAGAACAGAGTTTTGTTATAATAAAATTAGATTAAGAAAATGATGTAAACCCTAGTATTAAGATTAATAAAGAACTCAACATGGCCTCGGATAATGTCCGAGGAGAATCTTAGCTCGCAGGCTCCGCCATAGCGCGGAGAGGTAGGCGCCATAAAAAAAAAAAAAATTTAAAAAAAAAAACCTAACCTTACCTAACCTAACCTAACCTAACCTAACCTAACCTAACCTAACCTAACCGCAAGACCTAACTTAGTCGCAAATACAACGGTAGTGCGATTTCTTTTTTTAATCATTCTATAGCTTGGCTCACTACGAACGGTTCGTGGTGTCGCACGTTCAGCTACGACCTTCCAGGGCCGAGGAATCTGCCTCCGTTTGAAAAAAAATCCCACGATATTGTCCGTAAATTAAATTAAATTTTAATGTTATGTTCCTTTTTGCGACCATTTAGTCGCAAATACTACCGTAGTGCGATTTCTTTTTTTCGAATCATTCTATAGCTTGGCTCACTACGAACGGTTCGTGGTGTCGCACGTTCAGCTACGACCTTCCAGGGCCGAGGAATCTGCCTCCGTTTGAAAAAAAATCCCACGATATTGTCCGTAAATTAAATTAAATTTTAATGTTATGTTCCTTTTTGCGACCATTTAGTCGCAAATACTACGGTAGTGCGATTTCTTTTTTTCGAATCATTCTATAGCTTGGCTCACTACGAACGGTTCGTGGTATCGCACGTTCAGCTACGACCTTCCAGGGCCGAGGAATCTGCCTCCGTTTGAAAAAAAATCCCACGATATTGTCCGTAAATTAAATTAAATTTTAATGTTATGTTCCTTTTTGCGACCATTTAGTCGCAAATACTACGGTAGTGCGATTTCTTTTTTTCGAATCATTCTATAGCTTGGCTCACTACGAACGGTTCGTGGTGTCGCACGTTCAGCTACGACCTTCCAGGGCCGAGGAATCTGCCTCCGTTTGAAAAAAAAACCCACGATATTGTCCGTAAATTAAATTAAATTTTAATGTTATGCTAAGGAAAGAAGACGCATTTTTTTGAAATATTGTGTCCAAATAGGAAAAATGGCAGGAAAAAGAAATAAATAGGTGTACAAAAAAAAATGCTAGAGTGTATATTATATATATATAACCATAGCATAAGTAAACTTAGGTATAAGAAAAATGATAATAATAAAGTACAAGGACAAATGAGATGGGAGAAAATCGAAGCAAGTTAAGATGGTAACAGGAAAGAGAGATTGTTAAAATAAGCATGTTATATTGTATAAAATTTTCTGAAGAATGTAACACAAAAAGAACAGAGTTTTGTTATAATAAAATTAGATTAAGAAATTGATGTAAACCCTAACTGCCTCGTTGGTCTAGTGGTTGCAAGCGCGACTGCTGAGCGTGGGGTCCTGGGTTCGATTCCCGGGTCGGACAAAGTGTTATTGGGTTTTTTCATTAGGAAATTCTCAGTAGCAGCCCGGAGTCTGGATTTGTGCCCGGTCAATGGCAATAGGCTCGCCCCCTATTACATGGGACTATAACATAACTGGCGAAATGTGGGTGTACTATACACCTCTGCCTACCCCTTCGGGGAAATACAGGCGTGATGTATGTATGTATGTTATGTAAACCCTAGTATTAAGATAAATAAAGAACTCAACATGGTCTCGGATAATGTCCGAGGAGAATCTTAGCTCGCAGGCTCCGCCATAGCGCGGAGAGGTAGGCGCCATAAAAAAAAAAAAAAAAAAAAACCTAACCTAACCTAACCTAACCTAACCTAACCTAACCTAACCTAACCTAACCTAACCTAACCTAACCTAACCTAACCGCAAGACCTAACTTAGTCGCAAATACTACGGTAGTGCGATTTCTTTTTTTAATCATTCTATAGCTTGGCTCACTACGAACGGTTTGTGGTGTCGCACGTTCAGCTACGACCTTCCAGGGCCGAGGAATCTGCCTCCGTTTGAAAAAAAATCCCACGATATTGTCCGTAAATTAAATTAAATTTTAATGTTATGTTCCTTTTTGCGACCATTTAGTCGCAAATACTACGGTAGTGCGATTTCTTTTTTTCAAATCATTCTATAGCTTGGCTCACTACGAACGGTTCGTGGTGTCGCACGTTCAGCTACGACCTTCCAGGGCCGAGGAATCTGCCTCCGTTTGAAAAAAAATCCCACGATATTGTCCGTAAATTAAATTAAATTTTAATGTTATGTTCCTTTTTGCGACCATTTAGTCGCAAATACTACGGTAGTGCGATTTCTTTTTTTCGAATCATTCTATAGCTTGGCTCACTACGAACGGTTCGTGGTGTCGCACGTTCAGCTACGACCTTCCAGGGCCGAGGAATCTGCCTCCGTTTGAAAAAAAATCCCACGATATTGTCCGTAAATTAAATTAAATTTTAGTGTTATGTTCCTTATTGCGACCATTTAGTCGCAAATACTACGGTAGTGCGATTTCTTTTTTTCGAATCATTCTATAGCTTGGCTCACTACGAACGGTTCGTGGTGTCGCACGTTAAGCTACGACCTTCCAGGGCCGAGGAATCTGCCTCCGTTTGAAAAAAAATCCCACGATATTGTCCGTAAATTAAATTAAATTTTAATGTTATGCTAAGGAAAGAAGACGCATTTTTTTGAAATATTGTGTCCAAATAGGAAAAATGGCAGGAAAAAGAAATAAATAGGTGTACAAAAAAAAATGCTAGAGTGTATATTATATATATATAACCATAGCATAAGTAAACTTAGGTATAAGAAAAATGATAATAATAAAGTACAAGGACAAATGAGATGGGAGAAAATCGAAGCAAGTTAAGATGGTAACAGGAAAGAGAGATTGTAAAAATAAGCATGTTATATTGTATAAAATTTTC
Source organism: Asteroscopus sphinx (assembly GCA_949699075.1). Classification (NCBI taxonomy): domain Eukaryota; kingdom Metazoa; phylum Arthropoda; class Insecta; order Lepidoptera; family Noctuidae; genus Asteroscopus; species Asteroscopus sphinx. The sequence goes on along the minus strand of CATIWT010000008.1, from coordinate 111,089 downwards.
TGAAGAATGTAACACAAAAAGAACAGAGTTTTGTTATAATAAAATTAGATTAAGAAATTGATGTAAACCCTAGTATTAAGATTAATAAAGAACTCAACATGGTCTCGGATAATGTCCGAGGAGAATCTTAGCTCGCAGGCTCCGCCATAGCGCGGAGAGGTAGGCGCCATAAAAAAAAAAAAAAAAAAAAAAAAAAACCTAACCTAACCTAACCTAACCTAACCTAACCTAACCTAACCTAACCTAACCGCAAGACCTGGAGAATTTGAGTGGGATCATTGACGATAAACTAAGTAGGAATAAATTTTTGAAATACAGTGTCAAGATAGCTACAAGGGTGATAAACAGAAATAAATAGATATTAAGCTAAGTACTGATATTATAAGAATATTATGACAGTAGCTAAAATCACGATGATAATGTCAAATATAAGCCACTTGAATAAGATGTTTTTAATATTGTTGCTAAGTAATTATTGTCATGTTGTAACTGAATTTATTGTTAACTAGTTTTAAGTATTTTAATTATATTGGATATTGACATGGGAACTATGATAATAATTATATATAGGGAAAAATGTAACAATTATACACTGTAAATACCTAATACCGCAAATAAAGGCTCGGATCATGTCCGAGGAAAACCTAGCTCGCAGACTCCGCCAAAGCGCGGAGAGGTAGGCGCCATAAAAAAAAAAAATAAAAAAAAAAACCGCAAGACCTAACTTAGTCGCAAATACTACGGTAGTGCGATTTCTTTTTTTAATCATTCTATAGCTTGGCTCACTACGAACGGTTTGTGGTGTCGCACGTTCAGCTACGACCTTCCAGGGCCGAGGAATCTGCCTCCGTTTGAAAAAAAATCCCACGATATTGTCCGTAAATTAAATTAAATTTTAATGTTATGTTCCTTTTTGCGACCATTTAGTTGCAAATACTACGGTAGTGCGATTTCTTTTTTTCAAATCATTCTATAGCTTGGCTCACTACGAACGGTTCGTGGTGTCGCACGTTCAGCTACGACCTTCCAGGGCCGAGGAATCTGCCTCCGTTTGAAAAAAAATCCCACGATATTGTCCGTAAATTAAATTAAATTTTAATGTTATGTTCCTTTTTGTGACCATTTAGTCGCAAATACTACGGTAGTGCGATTTCTTTTTTTAATCATTCTATAGCTTGGCTCACTACGAACGGTTCGTGGTGTAGCACGTTCAGCTACGACCTTCCAGGGCCGAGGAATCTGCCTCCGTTTGAAAAAAAATCCCACGATATTGTCCGTAAATTAAATTAAATTTTAATGTTATTGAACAGGGTCAAGGTGATCGAAATGAGAATTTTGATTTTCCAGACTGTATTTCTTTATTTTAAAAGCCAAAATACACATAACTATTTTAACAATCGCGAGTTACCAAAAAAACTTTTTCTTCGCATCTGACATTAGCGATCATTGATTATAGATCTTTACAACTGTCGCCATCTTGCGCAGTGTTGCCAACACTCTCCCCCCTAGTGCTGCCCTGGCAGCACTCATCCTCAATAGGTATCCTGGCGACACGAGCTACTGACCTTTTCAGGGTACCCGTGGAAGTTCGAACACTCACCACACGCACCTGACCATCCTTACCTGGAAACACTTCTGCAACAACGCCTCTCGGCCATACGCTCCTGGGGGCGGCTGGATCTATTATAAAAACTAAGTCGCCCTTTGCCAGAGGTCGACGCTGTTCTGTATTCCACTTTTTACGAGGAAGCATGTCGGGTAATACCTCGCGTACCCACCGTCTCCAAAACATATCTGCTAATGCTTGAGATATTCGCCACTGTTTTCTCAAATAAAAATCGGAATCATCGAAAACTCCAAGCACAGGCAAGTTGGACGATGTACCGAGCAAGAAATGATTTGGAGTCAATGATTCTACACTGCCAACCTCAACTGATACATGACTTAAAGGCCTGCTGTTAACCATGTTTTCAACCTCTGCCAGAAGAGTGTTGAAAACTTCATCCCTTGGAGCGCGTTCTTTCAGTACTACTCCAAGAGCAGTCTTCACGCTTCTTATTAGACGCTCCCATGCCCCTCCCCAGTGTGGGCTTGCAGGGGGAATGAACGTCCACTGAGTCCCATAATTGCTAGCGCTTCCTATAAGTTTTTTTTGGTCCAACTCTCGAATTGACTTCTGTATCTCTGTATCCGCCCCTCGCAGGTTTGTCCCATTATCGGAGTACAGGAATCCAGGCCACCCTCGTCTTGATGCCATTCGCCGCAGCGCCATCAATAAAGAATCGGTTGTGAGAGTTGGTACAACCTCAATATGCACCGCCCTTACGGTAAGACAGGTAAAGAGGACACCGTATCTTTTTTCCCGGTGCCTAGCAACGGTCACCTCTAAAGGTCCAAATAGGTCCACTCCACAGTGTGTGAAGGGTCTCTGATGATGAGCCACCCTTCCAGCAGGTAAACTCCCCATTTTTGGAATCTCAGGTTTTGTTTTCCTAATTTTACAAAACATACATTCTCGTGCAATGTGTTTTACGGTTGACCTTAATTTTAATATCCAAAATTTTTGTTTCAATTCATTGACCACCATTTCCTGACCTCCATGTGCAGCTTTAACATGGTAATGTCTCACTATCAACCTAGTAATTTCATTTTTTCCATCCAGTATTACAGGTTGCTTCGCATCGAGAGGGACTTCAGCCGCGGCCTGAATACGGCCCTGTACACGAAGGACATCGTTTTCATCAAAAAATGGCGTCAAGGTAAGTAATCTACTGTTCTTTTTTACACATTTATTATTTTTTATTTCAGGTATATCCTCTCCGAAAGACTGATTCTGCGAGTATTTTATTAACAAGTTTTCAGCGCGAGTCATCAGCGTACACTCACTGGTAAGTAACTTTCGTCTACATTTATCTATAAATTTAAGCATGATCATAGTACTTCTAACCAGACGCAACCATGAAGAAAATCTGCTTGGATCGGGTAAAGGTAAAGTATAATTCACCGTTTGTACCGTACTCACACATTCAACGTTATAACTTTCTGTTTCAGTACAGCCAGACGGCACGATATCGACCGGCCACGACCGTTCATCACAGTACATAAACTTCGGACCAGTAAACCACTCTTTATAAAACACTGTCTCATCATAGGATTCTCTAGTGGCAATATCCGCAACATTCAAATATGTAGGTATATATCTCCATTCATGCGCGCTTGACAACTCGTCAATTTCACCTAAGCGGTGAGCGACAAATACCTTATAATCTCGTTTATTATTCCGTATCCACTGCAGCACCGTCGTGGAATCACACCAAAAAACACGACGCGTGGCCTTAATTCTGTGTTCCTTTTGAATGGAGTCCGCTAGCCTAGCTGCCATCAAAGCGGCCTGTAATTCTAACCTAGGCACAGTCATAGGCTTTACAGGTGCTACTCGACACCTACTAGACACAAAAGCAACTTTCACTTTATCATTAACCGTCCAACGCCAATATGCAACACAACACATAGCTTGTTTTGAAGCGTCGCTATACATATGTAGCTGTAGGTCACTATAACAATCCGAGGCTCCGGCGGCCGGCGCGTGCGCCCGAAGTAGCGGCGGCGGTGGCGCGGCGACATCGCTTCGTGCGCTCGCGCTCGCAACGTCGCACGTTACGCTTTGGTAGCATCTTGGTAGGCGTATGTCACCGACAGACTTCAAAACTTTTAACCATTTTAGCCATTTATCATAAATCTCATCGTTGAGAGTATCATCCCAACCAATATTGGACTTCCAAGTATGTTGCAAGATTATTTTCCCATTTATTGTGAACGGTGCTAAAAATCCGTAAACATCAAAAACTGACATTATTAATCGCAATGCCTCCCGCTTAGTAGGTCGCTTTCCATCGATTATATCAGACGCGATGCGTTTGAACGAAACATCAAATCCTAGGGTGTCATTTTCAGGGTACCATAAAAGCCCTAGGGCTCGTTCACCATCTGGTTGCTGACCTATTTTTAATTTATAAGCATTTGAAGCTAATAATTCAGTCGGTAAATTGTTTAATACTTCGGTATTGTTACTAAGCCAGTTACATATCACAAAGCCTCCTTCTTTGTGAATCTTACAAATATCTTTAGCTAGGTTAATACACGATTCCGCGTTCGGTTGACTGTCTATATAATCATCCATATAGTGTTGTTTCGTTATCGCTTCAACAGCTGATGGCATTATTGAATGAAAACGTTCTGCGTTTTTATTTTTAATAAATTGTGCAATAAAAGGAGAACAATTTGCACCAAAAATTAATGAAGACATTTTATATGTTTTTATTGGAGAATTTAAGTTATCTCGCCATAAGAATCGTAACGCATCCTGATCCTGGTGTATAATTTTTACCCTTAAAAACATATCTTTTATGTCTCCTACTATTGCTATTTTATGTTCACGGAATCTTAACATTATGCCAAACAAAGACATAAGTAAATCTGGACCTTTTAACAAATAATCATTTAATGATAAACCTTTTGTTTTAGCTGCTGCATCGAATATCAATCGTAAATTTCTTTTATTGGGGTTATCGATACCGAAATGTGGTAAATACCATATTTTTGAATTTTCATTACTGTCGGGTATCTCCTCGGCAAAGTCGTTATCAAACAGGTGTTTGACACGTCCCCGGTACCTCTGTGCATATTCCTCATTTACACTAATCTTTCTTTCCACACCTTTCAGCCTATTTAACGCAGTGGGTTTAGAGTCAGGCAGTTTACAGTCAAGATCACGCCAAGGTAACCCGACATGCCACCTATTGTTTACTAATACTGATGTTTTTTCTAGGAGATCCAGCGCCTGGAGATCATCGGCGTTCTGGCGGGGCTTACCTGATATACCCATTGACTCAATACTAAAAGCTTTACGTACCTCATTATGCAGCTGTTGCAGCTCGAGTTCCTCACACTCTGAAGCTGCCCGGGCGTCGTCCTTTGTCAGGAGCGTGCAGTGGTGCTGCGATGACGTCACAGGTACCCTTCCGTGGATGCACCAGCCCAAAGGGGTGAGTGTTGCACAGGGTTCATTCACTTTGCCTACCCTTATTTCTAATGGCACTAACATATGATAATTATCTTGCCCTATAAGAATTTCTGGCTTAACATTTTCATTAAATGAATTTAAGTTTAAATTATTCAAGTGACTATAGTTATTACAGTTAACAGAATACATTTGTTGTTTAGGTAATTTTAACTCTTTAACACTACGCGCATTAAGTTCATATTTATTTCCTTTGCAGGTTGACATCTGAAGACGAACGACATCGGTATCACAAACTAGTTCGTTGTTGTCCCAAGCACCGTAGATCCGTAACGTTTGACGTCGACCGTGCACTCCTAATCGTGACGTCAGGTCGGCACTGATAAGGCTCACCGTGGACCCATCGTCCAATAATGCATACGCACTAATATTTCCATTAGGTCCATGTAGATTAATGCGTACAACTTTTAGGAGTACTTTACACTCAGACTTCATGTGAGTTACACTTTCAGACTGCGTCGGTGTGGGTTGTTGACCTTGACTCTCGGCCTCCTGCCGCTCACTGGGGATGTGTTCATTATTTCTCTCTCGTTCTTGCGAGTTGTTATCGTTCTTCTTTATTTTATAATGTAGTAAACGATGATGCGCTAACCCACACTTATCTATATCGCACACAGCCGCCGGGCAGGTATTCCGATCATGTTTAGACAGTAAACATTTGTAACATAGTCCATTCCTTTTTGCATAGGTCCATCTATCTCTGCATAATGATTTCAAGAACTTTTTGCACTCCACGAGTTTATGGTTAGATAAATGACAATAGCGGCATTTCTTATCAGTATTTTCGTTGTTGTTTTCATCTTCATTTAATAAAACCGTATGTGTGCGTGAAGATGAAGGATCTGAGCATTTCTTTTTGTATTTGTTGTTATCAAGCGCACTGTTTGTGTGTAATAACGCCATGGAATTTGCTTTTACAGCTTCTTCATTTAAAAATTCAGACAATGTGTGCAGTGTTGGTCTCTTACCTTGCGTGATTATTGGATAACTGTAATCGGCCCATTTGGATAACAACACCATCGGTAACTTCGATAGTACACTCGTTATTATATTTGTTGCCACTAAATATTCATCCCGACCAATAACACTGACAGCTGTAACACAGTTTCGCACCTTTATGGAGAAACTAACTATGTCCTTATGGTACTCCAGCGACACTGGATGCAGCTTTTTAATATCTGTGATTATTCTGGATAAGATCACATCTGGATTGCCGAACTGCAGCTCTAAGGTTGACATGACCATCTCAGGCGACGTCGCACTGATGAGCAGAGCTGAGACAGCTTCACGTGCCTGTCCACGGAGACATTTTCGGAGGCGCCATAGGTTCTCCTTTGGACTGAAATTGCACACTTGTGTGGACTCATTGAAAGCCTGTTTAAACTGAAGCCACTCCATGGGGTCCCCGGAGAACGTAGGTAAATCCCGGGGGGTGCAAATGCGGCTCAGCAGGTTAGAGTTGGGTCCATTGTTATGTGTAGTGGATGTCAGATTCTTAAGAGCACCAGCCAAGAGCCGAACTGTACCTTCATCAGTGCCGGCGTTAGGTAGCGTCGGCGGACACGGCGCGCCCGAGTTGTGACCATAATCGTGGGCGTGCTGTGCTTCCAGCTCCTGGTGGCTTCGTTCTAACCACTTTTCCACTTGACTGCGACTGTCTTCCTTGGATTTTATGCTACGTTCATCATCGATATCGGCGAGTTCCGCTGCGAGTTTTTTATCGATGATTTCCATTTGAATCCTCGCTTTGGCTTCAGCGGCTTCTAGTTCAAGCCTGGCCTTTCGGGCCACTACAGATGACGCTGACGATTTTCTGTGAGACACGGACATAGGTGGTGCCGGTGGAACCGTTTTTAAAGGCGGCTCAGATTTCACCACGCTGCCCTCGCCCTGTCCCGAGCACGAAACTGGCAATAATCTTTCACTTCTTTGGTCATCTGTCTGTGGCTTTTGTCCATTCTCGCACTCCCTGCGGCGATCACCTCTTGTTTTAACCATAGCACGTGGCGGCGAATGAATCATATCACTGCAACGATCCGAGCTCGAAGACCAAAATGAACAGGGTCAAGGTGATCGAAATGAGAATTTTGATTTTCCAGACTGTATTTCTTTATTTTAAAAGCCAAAATACACATAACTATTTTAACAATCGCGAGTTACCAAAAAAACTTTTTCTTCGCATCTGACATTAGCGATCATTGATTATAGATCTTTACAACTGTCGCCATCTTGCGCAGTGTTGCCAACAGTTATGTTCCTTTTTGCGACCATTTAGTCGCAAATACTACGGTAGTGCGATTTCTTTTTTTCAAATCATTCTATAGCTTGGCTCACTACGAACGGTTCGTGGTGTCGCACGTTCAGCTACGACCTTCCAGGGCCGAGGAATCTGCCTCCGTTTGAAAAAAAATCCCACGATATTGTCCGTAAATTAAATTAAATTTTAATGTTATGTTCCTTTTTAAGACCATTTAGTCGCAAATACTACGGTAGTGCGATTTCTTTTTTTAATCATTCTATAGCTAGGCTCACTACGAACGGTTCGTGGTGTCGCACGTTCAGCTACGACCTTCCAGGGCCGAGGAATCTGCCTCCGTTTGAAAAAAAATCCCACGATATTGTCCGTAAATTAAATTAAATTTTAATGTTATGTTCCTTTTTGCGACTATTTAGTTGCAAATACTACGGTAGTGCGATTTCTTTTTTTCAAATCATTCTATAGCTTGGCTCACTACGAACGGTTCGTGGTGTCGCACGTTCAGCTACGACCTTCCAGGGCCGAGGAATCTGCCTCCGTTTGAAAAAAAATCCCACGATATTGTCCGTAAATTAAATTAAATTTTAATGTTATGTTCCTTTTTGTGACCATTTAGTCGCAAGTACTACGGTAGTGCGATTTCTTTTTTTCGAATCATTCTATAGCTTGGCTCACTACGAACGGTTCGTGGTGTCGCACGTTCAGCTAAGACCTTCCAGGGCCGAGGAATCTGCCTCCGTTTGAAAAAAAATGCCACGATATTGTCCGTAAATTAAATTAAATTTTAATGTTATGTTCCTTTTTGCGACTATTTAGTTGCAAATACTACGGTAGTGCGATTTCTTTTTTTCAAATCATTCTATAGCTTGGCTCACTACGAACGGTTCGTGGTGTCGCACGTTCAGCTACGACCTTCCAGGGCCGAGGAATCTGCCTCCGTTTGAAAAAAAATCCCACGATATTGTCCGTAAATTAAATTAAATTTTAATGTTATGTTCCTTTTTGCGACCATTTAGTCGCAAGTACTACGGTAGTGCGATTTCTTTTTTTCGAATCATTCTATAGCTTGGCTCACTACGAACGGTTCGTGGTGTCGCACGTTCAGCTAAGACCTTCCAGGGCCGAGGAATCTGCCTCCGTTTGAAAAAAAATGCCACGATATTGTCCGTAAATTAAATTAAATTTTAATGTTATGTCCCTTTTTGCGACCATTTAGTCGCAAATACTACGGTAGTGCGATTTCTTTTTTTCGAATCATTCTACAGCTTGGCTCACTACGAACGGTTCGTGGTGTCGCACGTTCAGCTACGACCTTCCAGGGCCGAGGAATCTGCCTCCGTTTGAAAAAAAATCCCACGATATTGTCCGTAAATTAAATTAAATTTTAATGTTATGTTCCTTTTTGCGACCATTTAGTTGCAAATACTACGGTAGTGCGATTTCTTTTTTTCAAATCATTCTATAGCTTGGCTCACTACAAACGGTTCGTGGTGTCGCACGTTCAGCTACGACCTTCCAGGGCCGAGGAAGCTGCCTCCGTTTGAAAAAAAATCCCACGATATTGTCCGTAAATTAAATTAAATTTTAATGTTATGTTCCTTTTTGCGACCATTTAGTCGCAAATACTACGGTAGTGCGATTTCTTTTTTTAATCATTCTATAGCTTGGCTCACTACGAACGGTTCGTGGTGTCGCACGTTCAGCTACGACCTTCCAGGGCCGAGGAATCTGCCTCCGTTTGAAAAAAAATCCCACGATATTGTCCGTAAATTAAATTAAATTTTAATGTTATGTTCCTTTTTGCGACCATTTAGTCGCAAATACTACGGTAGTGCGATTTCTTTTTTTCGAATCATTCTATAGCTTGGCTCACTACGAACGGTTCGTGGGGTCGCACGTTCAGCTACGACCTTCCAGGGCCGAGGAATCTGCCTCCGTTTGAAAAAAAATCCCACGATATTGTCCGTAAATTAAATTAAATTTTAATGTTATGTTCCTTTTTGCGACCATTTAGTCGCAAATACTACGGTAGTGCGATTTCTTTTTTTCGAATCATTCTATAGCTTGGCTCACTACGAACGGTTCGTGGTGTCGCACGTTCAGCTAAGACCTTCCAGGGCCCAGGAATCTGCCTCCGTTTGAAAAAAAATCCCACGATATTGTCCGTAAATTAAATTAAATTTTAATGTTATGTCCCTTTTTGCGACCATTTAGTCGCAAATACTACGGTAGTGCGATTTCTTTTTTTCGAATCATTCTATAGCTTGGCTCACTACAAACGGTTCGTGGTGTCGCACGTTCAGCTACGACCTTCCAGGGCCGAGGAATCTGCCTCCGTTTGAAAAAAAATCCCACGATATTGTCCGTAAATTAAATTAAATTTTAATGTTATGTTCCTTTTTGCGACCGTTTAGTCGCAAATACTACCGTAGTTCGATTTCTTTTTTTCGAATCATTCTATAGCTTGGCTCACTACGAACGGTTCGTGGTGTCGCACGTTCAGCTACGACCTTCCAGGGCCGAGGAATCTGCCTCCGTTTGAAAAAAAATCCCACGATATTGTCCGTAAATTAAATTAAATTTTAATGTTATGTTCCTTTTTGCGACCATTTAGTCGCAAATACTACGGTAGTGCGATTTCTTTTTTTAATCATTCTATAGCTTGGCTCACTACGAACGGTTCGTGGTGTCGCACGTTCAGCTACGACCTTCCAGGGCCGAGGAATCTGCCTCCGTTTGAAAAAAAATCCCACGATATTGTCCGTAAATTAAATTAAATTTTAATGTTATGTTCCTTTTTGCGACCATTTAGTCGCAAATACTACGGTAGTGCGATTTCTTTTTTTCGAATCATTCTATAGCTTGGCTCACTACGAACGGTTCGTGGTGTCGCACGTTCAGCTACGACCTTCCAGGGCCGAGGAATCTGCCTCCGTTTGAAAAAAAATCCCACGATATTGTCCGTAAATTAAATTAAATTTTAATGTTATGCTAAGGAAAGAAGACGCATTTTTTTGAAATATTGTGTCCAAATAGGAAAAATGGCAGGAAAAAGAAATAAATAGGTGTACAAAAAAAAATGCTAGAGTGTATATTATATATATATAACCATAGCATAACTAAACTTAGGTATAAGAAAAATGATAATAATAAAGTACAAGGACAAATGAGATGGGAGAAAATCGAAGCAAGTTAAGATGGTAACAGGAAAGAGAGATTGTAAAAATAAGCATGTTATATTGTATAAAATTTTCTGAAGAATGTAACACAAAAAGAACAGAGTTTTGTTATAATAAAATTAGATTAAGAAATTGATGTAAACCCTAGTATTAAGATTAATAAAGAACTCAACATGGTCTCGGATAATGTCCGAGGAGAATCTTAGCTCGCAGGCTCCGCCATAGCGCGGAGAGGTAGGCGCCATAAAAAAAAAAAAAAAAAAAACCTAACCTAACCTAACCTAACCTAACCTAACCTAACCTAACCTAACCTAACCTAACCTAACCTAACCTAACCTAACCTAACCTAACCTAACCTAACCTAACCGCAAGACCTAACTTAGTCGCAAATACTACGGTAGTGCGATTTCTTTTTTTCGAATCATTCTATAGCTTGGCTCACTACGAACGGTTCGTGGTGTCGCACGTTCAGCTACGACCTTCCAGGGCCGAGGAATCTGCCTCCGTTTGAAAAAAAATCCCACGATATTGTCCGTAAATTAAATTAAATTTTAATGTTATGTTCCTTTTTGCGACCATTTAGTCGCAAATACTACGGTAGTGCGATTTCTTTTTTTCGAATCATTCTATAGCTTGGCTCACTACGAACGGTTCGTGGTGTCGCACGTTCAGCTACGACCTTCCAGGGCCGAGGAATCTGCCTCCGTTTGAAAAAAAATCCCACGATATTGTCCGTAAATTAAATTAAATTTTAATGTTATGCTAAGGAAAGAAGACGCATTTTTTTGAAATATTGTGTCCAAATAGGAAAAATGGCAGGAAAAAGAAATAAATAGGTGTACAAAAAAAAATGCTAGAGTGTATATTATATATATATAACCATAGCATAAGTAAACTTAGGTATAAGAAAAATGATAATAATAAAGTACAAGGACAAATGAGATGGGAGAAAATCGAAGCAAGTTAAGATGGTAACAGGAAAGAGAGATTGTAAAAATAAGCATGTTATATTGTATAAAATTTTCTGAAGAATGTAACACAAAAAGAACAGAGTTTTGTTATAATAAAATTAGATTAAGAAATTGATGTAAACCCTAGTATTAAGATTAATAAAGAACTCAACATGGTCTCGGATAATGTCCGAGGAGAATCTTAGCTCGCAGGCTCCGCCATAGCGCGGAGAGGTAGGCGCCATAAAAAAAAAAAAAAAACCTAACCTAACCTAACCTTTTTTTTTTTTTTTTTTTATCGTGGGGAAAATCCTCATGGACGCACTCCGCCCGGGGAAGGCGGAGCCAGTGTCGGACTCTTACCGACTAAAAACCACCACGGTGTTCCTCTACCGACCCTTGGCCAGGGGCGTGGGAAACTTAACTCGCCCAACCATCCCCGGCAGGTCCCGGCTCGCCACTAACAGGCGAGCCCCTTCACCCCGTGCGGCACCCACATCGGCCGCACCCTCCTCTTGACTGGCGCGCGCGGAACACGACGCGCCACCGTCACGGGCCTTGTCTGGTCGGGCGGCGGGCCACCCCGAGTCCGCCGCCCGCAGGCCCACACTTAGGGTGGCTGGAGGTCGGCATACGCCCTCCTGCGACGCCCAGGTCGCCTTCTGCGGGAGGGAAGGGAGGTAATCGCCTCTCTAATTCTCTCCGCCGCCTCCTTAGCGAGCATCACCTCCTCGCAAAAGGAGACGACGCCTTCCCAGGCGCTCCCACTCCCGACCATCGATTGAACCACGGCCGGAAGCGAGAGATCGCTGCCGCCTACTGCAGTGATGAGATCACGGCGCTGCGTGGCCCAAGCTGGGCACTCCTCCAGTGTGTGCCGCGCCGTGTCCTCTGGGCAGCTCCCGCAGTGATGACACTCGGGTGTCGGCTCCCGGCCTATGCGACACAGATACTTCCCGAAGCAACCGTGCCCCGAGAGTATCTGTGTCAGCCGGTAGGTGAGGGCGCCATGGCTCCTCTCCAGCCACTCCTCCATGACGGGCCTTACCGCCGCGATTACGGCGTGCCCTGCGCTGGGTTGCGCAAGTTGTTCCTCCCATTCAGCCGCTAGGATCTGGCGGACCTCGCTCCGATCAGGCGGGTCCTCGCGCTGATGATACCTCAGCGCAAGGTCTCTCGCCTCCAGATCCCAGGGCATTGATCCGGCAAGAAGGCTCGCCGCCTCGAAGGAGATCGTACGATACCCCCGTATCACCCTGACGGCCATTGCACGCTGCGGCCTACGCAGCAGCGCGACATTGCCTGGCGTCAGGGCGTCTGCCCACACTGGGGCCCCATAAAGGGCCATGGACCGTACGATCCCCACGTAGAGCCTCCGGCAGGAGGCATTTGGCCCTCCCAAGTTTGGCAGCAGCCGCGATAGCGCGGCCGTGGCCCCTAACAGCTTGGGCGCCAACCGCTTAAAGTGCGGACCAAAGTCCCACCGGCTGTCGAGGACGAGTCCCAGGTACTTCATCGTCGACTCGATACCGATGCGGACGCCTCCTACCACTATATGGGATCCCAGAGGTGGCTTCTTCCGAGGCCCATGAAAACACAGGGCCTCAGACTTATGTAGAGCCACCTCGAGACCCAACCGCCGGATCCTCGCAACGACTAGCGCAACCCCCGCTGTCGCCAGCATGGTCGCCTCCCGGTGCGTCTTCCCCCTCGCCGTGACTAGCGTGTCGTCAGCGTAGCACGTCATGCCAACGCCGTGGAGAAGAGCACCGCGCAGCACCCAGTCATAGCCGATGTTCCACAGAAGCGGTCCCAAAACCGATCCCTGTGGGACACCGCATGACATCTCTCGCCGACCCCATACTTCCCGACCCGGGTAGATGACGGCCCTGTCCGTCAGGTAGGCCCCGATAATGTGGCGAAGGTAAGTCGGCACCCGATGGAATTCAAGTGCCGCCTTAATGCAACTCCAGGGCAAGGTGTTGAAAGCGTTGGCGATATCAAGTGATACCGCCAAAACCACCTCCCCCCGGGCCACTGCTTCCTCCGCCAGAGCCCTCACGCGCATGATGGCGTCCACAGTGGAGCGCCCCCGGCGGAAACCAAACTGGTTGTCCGATAGATCCGGCCCCATCCTAGTTAGGTGCTGGACAAGGCGGTCTGCAATTACTCTCTCAAAGAGCTTGCCCACCTCATCCAACAACACGATGGGGCGGTACGCAGATGGTGAATCTGCAGGGCGCCCCTCCTTCTTCAGAAGGACCAGTTTTCCAGTCTTCCACCTCCGTGGAAACTGGCCCCGCTCGAAACATGCGCTCAAGAGCCCTCCCAATCGGGGCCCAAGGGCCTTCAGAGCCAGGACCCATGCTCGGCCAGGTATGCCGTCGGGCCCTGGGGCGGTGTTTTTGGCTTGAAGCCGTTTCACCGCAGCCATCAATTCTTCCCGGGTCACTTCGGGCACGTCGTCGTCATCGTCCGCGCTAGGCACCATGTCAGGAGGAACCATCGGCGGAGGGATGTGCTCCACCCTTGAAGGGAACAGAGCGCTCACCACACCCTCCAGCAGCTCGGGCCGGAGACTCTGGGATAGTGGGGGGGCCCACGGGCGAAGTTTGCCCCGTACCATACGGTATGGACGCCCCCATGGATTTGCGTCCAGAGTCGCCCTCATAGCGTCAAAGCCTGCTACTTTGGCTTCTGCTATGGCCGCCTAAAGGGCCACCTTTGCTGCTCTGTACCCCTCGTACAGCTCTTCTTCTATGGTTGCCTCCTCTGGGGTGCGGGGACGCCTCCTGAAGCGCCTCCTGAACCTGGTGTACCGGCGTCGCTCGTCAACACATGCAACTCGTAGTCGCGCTATGTCCGAGGACCACCAGTACATCTGGCGCCTTGCAGGACCGGGTCTTGCCCTAGGCATCCCCGCATCGCACACTTGCGACATTGCCTCCTGGAACCACTCGGCCTCCACATCGGTATCGACAGGCCTGTCTGGTACTCTCACCCAGGCCTGTACTATCGAGGCCTCCAGAAGGGCCTCCCGGTCTAGCTTGGCAAGAGCCCAACGCGGACCTACCCCAGCCGGGGCCGCCTGGACTGGACTGATAGAGGTCTGGGCGGAGACGTCGAATCGGATATATCTATGATCCGACAGCGTCTCTACCTCCTCCATCACACGCCAGCCCTGGACATGGCGCTCCACAGCGGGACTAGCGAACGAAATGTCCACTATAGACCCGCCCCGCTGCCGCACGCTTGTCTGGACGGAACCCCGATTAAGAAGCAGTAGGCCATACTCCACAGCCCACTCCTCCAACACCTCACCCCACGCATCCGTGGCCGGGGAACCCCAAGCCGTGGATTTGGCATTGAAGTCCCCGACGACGAGCACTGGGTGTGGGTGGCTGCGACTGACGACGTTGCCCAACCCCACGAGGAAATCCTCGAAGTCGGCGAGAGATCGGTTTGGGGAGAAATATACTCCCACGACCACAACCTCCCCAAAAAGTGCCGCTACGTGTCCCCGACCCCTCGTGATATTCTCGAAGGATGGGGAACCAGCAGCGGCCCGCGAGATTAAGGCCACCAAGCCGTCACTATCACTAACCCAGTCGTCCCTGGGCGGGATAAAGTACGGCTCGGCGACCACAGCGATATTGATCAACCACTCCGCCATGCTCTGGAGCAGAAGGTCCTGAGCCCTGGCGCAGTGGTTGATGTTAGCTTGGAGGAAGCGCAAATTTGGGGCCATTATTGGGTTACCATTAACGCTTCCTCACCGCTTTTTTCAGGCAGCTTTTCAACTGCCTTTGCTGCGGCCTTTTTGCCGTGCCATCTGCCCCCTTTCTTGGTGGTTTTGGTGCAGGCGTTACCGCCCACCCGGTGTTCTGCCGGCTTACCTGCCGCCGCACAGATGATGCAGTGCGGTGGAGCCTCGCACGAGCTGGCCTTGTGCCCGTGCTGACCACAGCGGAAACAAACTCCGCTGCGGTCTACATTTGCGGAACACATCGCCCCGGTGTGACCTTCCTCCAGGCACCGGTAGCATCTCAAGGCCCTGGCTGGCAGGAGCCTTACCTGCGCCGAAACCCACCCCACTAGAAGTCGGCCCACCTTAAGCTTTTGGGCCGCCGCAACGGGGCAACTCACAATAGTTGTCCCTAAGCCAGCGAAGTCAGAACGGATCTCGTTTGACTTTATCTGGTCTGGAGGGCAGCCACCGACCCTGGAAACAGCTGCCACGACCTCCTGTCTCGTGACGGAGTCATCCAGGCCAGAAATACGCAGATCCACGCACTTAATTGGCCTAGACACCCGGACCTCCTCTGCTGGGAGCGACGCCTTCAGCTTCTCCGCGAGGGCATCAGCTTTCGGGCCGCTGGTGGCGCCAGGAATCTCGAGTAGCCGGGCACCGGTCAAGGTATGCTTGAACCTTAAACCCGGAATGTCGAGGTCGCCAAGCTCGATCTCGGTCTTCGCTTTTGTCAAGATCTCGGCGTAGTTGATACCCCTCTCTGCTGCACCAGGCTGCAGCGTCAGTATCACAGCCGCTGATCTAGGGGCGCGGAGTCTAGCTGCCTCCTTTTTCTTGGCCTTCACCTCTTTCGACGCCTTTTTCCTGGCTGTGCGTCTAGCCCTCTTCCTCTTCTTCCCAGCGCCGGCTGTTTCCCACCCACCCTCACGGGTTTCGGAGGTCGTCGGATGCTCTTGGTTAGCCGCAGCAGCCTGCTGGCTGGCTGCTGCACCTTTGCCCTTGCCTTTCCCCTTCTCTTTCCCCTTTCCTTTTCCTTTCTGCCCCTGTTGGAGCTCCAGGGTCTGGGTCAGGGCAGCCGAGGTCTGGGCGGCTGAGGCTGCTGAAGCCTGGGTGGCCAAGGCATCCGAGGCCTGGGTGGCCGAGACTGACGACGACGCCGGTGGGGGCGACGCCTTTGGTAAGCGCGGCGCTGCGGCCTTCGCCGCGTATGATGGCGCACGCGCTTGCTCCGCATTTCTGCAGTCCGCAGCCAATGGTGGGCGCAGCGACTTTCCCTCACGGACGTCGTAAATCCTTGCCATCTCCTCCCGGACGATGCTGCGGATTTGGTCAGGCTCAGCTGTTTGCAAAGGCCGCACGGTGTTATCCACGACTTCGCGCCGGCGGGTGTCCCTCTGGAGCTCGGCCCTGAGCTCATCGTGCTCCTTACGCAGTTGGGCCACTTGAGCCGCCAGGCGGGAGTTCTCGGCCTGAAGCTTCGCCGTTTCCTCCGAGGAAGTGCGCTGCAGCATCACCTCCGCAGCTTCAACAATAGAGACCGTTGCCTCCTTAAGGGCCTTTTGGCTGCAACCGCTCAGGCCCTTGGACACCTTTGAGACCCTTTTTATGGCCACCACGGCACTCTGGAGCTGCTGGTGGAGCGCATGGGCGGACATATCTTCTGCCTCCACCTCTCCGGCACCCGCAGAGGATACCGAAGGCGGAGTCACCCTTCTGGCTGACACCTTCTGGGTGAGCTCAGCGACCTCTCTTTCGTCCTGTGCGAGTATCTCCGCCTGTTCGGATGCCTTCTTAGCGGCCGCAAGCTCCTTCCTGGCGTTTGCCAGGCCCACATAATGGCTCTTTGATGCGGCCTTGCCTTTGCCACGTCCGGCACTGTTGCGTTTTGGAGCCGTAACCGCTCCATCGTCACTCAAGGCCGAATCTGACCCCAAGTAAACCACCTCTGAGCGAGTGCGTTTGCGCAAGACCTTGGTACCGCTCTTAACACTGTCTACACTCGACATACTAGCGTCGGATACATCGTCGGATCCCGACCACCCACCCAACCTTGTCAGCACTACAACGGGTACTGTACCCGGTCCTGCTTCCTTCTTTCCTGATGCAGGGTCAGCTTCTGACACCGCATCCACCTTCGTAACGTCTGAATTTATTTGATCCATAAAATTCCCACGAGTATGGGGGATATAAATGGTCCATCCGGGCAGTGCCCCCTGTACCCGGATAAGCCTAGCGTAACCCGCCAGGGGGTCGGCTGGTACCCTGGCGGAGGTCGCACTAGAGACTGAACGTTCCTATGGAACACCCGTCAGCCATGCATCCCCTCACGGTGCGCCGCCGCTTGAGATTCGGGGTAATTTTTTATAGAGGTTTTCTTCCTCACGGTCCGGGCGGTTAAGCCAAGACCCTCGGTCCCAATAGGAGCCGCGAGACGTAACCACAGCACTCCTACTGAGGTTACGAGATCGACGGGGGCAGGGAAAGACACAGTCCCCCCGCTGCCTGCCCAGTGGCAGGGTGAGTGCACACCGAGCCCGTCCTTGCTCCTCCACTGTGCCCTCTGCTATCATCAGAGGGACACGCGGAGCAACGCTCCTCTTGCCCAGAACGGGCATCTCCCGCGCCAGAATATTCGCCACGGGCAATAAGGTCCCCCGAAGGACAATAAGGTCCCTCGAAAGGATAGTTATTGCCCGTACCCAGGGTGCACCGGCCTAACAACTGCTGTTCCCCCCAGACATGTCCAGAGGGACTAGCAGCCGTCAGGCACACGTGGAGGTTTCCTGGCCCAGCACCCCAACCTAACCTAACCTAACCTAACCTAACCTAACCTAACCTAACCTAACCTAACCTAACCGCAAGACCTGGAGAATTTGAGTGGGATCATTGACGATAAACTAAGTAGGAATAAATTTTTGAAATACAGTGTCAAGATAGCTACAAGGGTGATAAACAGAAATAAATAGATATTAAGCTAAGTACTGATATTATAAGAATATTATGACAGTAGCTAAAATCACGATGATAATGTCAAATATAAGCCACTTGAATAAGATGTTTTTAATATTGTTGCTAAGTAATTATTGTCATGTTGTAACTGAATTTATTGTTAACTAGTTTTAAGTATTTTAATTATATTGGATATTGACATGGGAACTATGATAATAATTATATATAGGGAAAAATGTAACAATTATACACTGTAAATACCTAATACCGCAAATAAAGGCTCGGATCATGTCCGAGGAAAACCTAGCTCGCAGACTCCGCCAAAGCGCGGAGAGGTAGGCGCCATAAAAAAAAAAAAAAAAAAAAAAACCGCAAGACCTAACTTAGTCGCAAATACTACGGTAGTGCGATTTCTTTTTTTAA